>QVRM01006089.1:0-67581 GCA_003439945.1 Dermanyssus gallinae
AAAAGCTGACCTTTGAAGCGCATGTCACACATATACGTAAGAAAATATCTGGCAGCAATGCAGCTCTATACAGAGCTCGACGAATTCTTCCTCAAAACTGCCTGATGGCGATGTATTTTGCCTACGTCCATAGTCACCTGACCTACGCTGTAGAAGTTTATGGCTTAACACAGATGCGTCTTATCAGGTCGCTTCACCGACTCCAAAAACGAGCACTGAGAACAATTCTGGATCTCTGGATGCGAGATTCAGTGCAACCGCACTACAAAAATATTAACATTTTGCCGTTCCCAAAACTTATAGAATACTGTCTCGTAGTTGAAATTAAGCGTATGCTCCTTGGAGTGCATCCAAACTTATATGGTCTGGCAACATCAGCAACACCCATATCTACAAGGGGTAACGCATCAAACCTGCTTACTCTGTCACACGCCAACTCCAACCAGTCAAGGCTATCAATCAGAAACATTGGGGCCTCCTACTGAAACAAAGTACCGGCCTCCGTTAGGCAGACAAAGTCCATGCTCAAATTCAAATGCGATCTCAAAGAGCATTATCTTGAAACTTTGTTATCTGGTTAAAAGTGATATAAACATACAATCATGTTGCAATATATTGTAAATAGGTGAAATGGCATATATAAATTATACACTGTAATTCATAAAAGGGGCTCCGAACAAGCTATGTGCTTAATGGAGCTTGAAATTAATGTGTGCAATTATCTACAAGAAATGTCAATAAACAAACAGTTGAAACAGTTGAAAAAATGCGAGTAGGCTATACTTAACCAGGAACGACAAGTACCTTTCTAGCTCGAGGAAGGCCCATCACGACCGGAGCGAAAGTGAATAGAGAGTGCCAGGCGTGAAAGTCGTTGACGACGTTTAAGAAGACTTTCGTAAGCCCCTGCACAACTGTAGACCACACATATTTTGGCAAAATGTGATACACTTTAGCATAGCGCATGTTCGTCTGGATATTCACGAGTTGAGTGTTAACATCCGTTTCGTCTGTTTGCACACCGGTGGTATGTGGACGCGCTGCGCTATCGGTGCGGTCCGCCTAGTTGATCTACGCCTGGCAAGACTCCTCTTCGTGTCCACCACCCCCATGACCGGGCGGCGACCGTTACGAGTTCGCCATTCTCTTGCTCAAACAACACACGTCCTCTGCCTGGCTCGCACCAACGACTACTGACTCATTTATTCTCATGCCTCTTTATATACTCACAGATTGCCCGCGCATTTAGTGACTTTCCGCGTCTTTGCTAGTAGGGTGGCGGCATCTTCTATTTGGCGCCATGTATTTAGCTTGCTTCGGCATTGCCGCCAACCGACGCTGTCTATGCCTGCGCTGCTTAACGAACACTACTATCCTACAGAAGGCAACTTTACACGCAGGACATGTAGCTTTGTTGAAGTCATTTCAAACTAGATAAGGAACTTTGAGTTACTGTTGTCCGGCACTATGATGTGAAAGCTTTGAGCTTATTTGCAAGTAGAAGAACGGCTAAAAGAAGTTTCAGGGATTCCGCAATCGTTTTCAAGGTTACGGCCAAATCAGGACTGATACGTCAGAAGGTTTCTCATAGTGGCAAGTTAGGAAGCATACCGCGCCCTACGTGTGTTAATTTGCTTCCGTTTAACCTTTAACGTAACGGCCACAGGTTAGGAAGGAGCAGCTGCAGGGAGGCGCTTTCCTACATGGAAATTATGCTCAGAGGAACTGCCGCGTAGGAAACCTTATCGCTGTTAAAACAATCAGGTTGCATGTTTTCGACGACACTGGCTGTGAGAACGAGACCTTTGGAAATGGCTGCAGACGGATGGGATGTCTTGACTTGTTGAACAACTCTCGCCTCCTGATAATCCCGTTCCGTTGACGCAGGTAAGTCATACTAAAATACCAATAGACACGGTCACAAAGAAGCTGAACAGTAATGACATCATCAACCGCTCACTAAAATCAGACGAAGGAGACCACCTCGCGCAGTCATCCAAACAACAGCATGAAAACATGACGCAGTACCTGCACTAGTCTCAATGCAGCGTGGCTCATACAATCTCATTATCACTAGCAACCGGCACGTAGCCTGCGTACTATAACAGTTTTCTTGTATAAGCGAAAGCCGATAATTTCAACGAACAGCTTGACACAGCGGATTTGCCTGCAAGGGGCCGTTTACGATCTCATCGAGAACCGCTCAAGTTCTGGAGAGTCGCTCAAACAGGAGCAGAGAGCAAACGTACCAGATGGGACGAAAATGATGACGACGACGAGTTGCTGGACAGATCGTCACGCGAAATACAATCTCCGCGATAGGCATGGACGCAGATTTACAGACAACAGGTACAACAAAGGTGAAAATGATTACTATGGAAAGCAAAATCCCAGATATATCTCGCTATACATGCTGGCAGAAGAACATCCAGTCGCACATTATCGCTGATTTTATATCTTTAACCGAGTTTTCGGTGTTTGAGGTGCTGCGTGCGCTGGAACATCTTCAGTCGAACAAGGCGGCTGTGCCGGACCTGTTCCGCAACGAACACCTGAAGTCTGCGACTGATATGTTTCTTTGCTGGACGAGTTTGTTCAACGCCTGCCTACGACATGGACGTCTGCCAGTATGCAGGAGAAATGCTCTCCTTAGCATCATCCCGAAGAACAAAGGCAGCCCTCATGTTGCATCCTCATGGCGGGCGATCGCGAAGAAGAGCTGCTGCTACAAGCTGCTGGCTCTCCGCATCACCCGACGGTTGACAAGGTACCTGGACGCTTGCTCCTGTATCCCGGCTGAGCAGCATGGATTTCGTGCAGGTCACTCCACCATGACCGCGTGTGAGATCTTGCTGCAAGAAATGCATCAGGCGATCCGGAGGCCAAAACAAGCACTATTTGCGGTGTTTGTGGAAACAGGCTACTGCTGAATAAGGCCATACTGCAGGAGAATTCGGTGAGCATAGACGATGGCGTAGCCCTCCTAGTCCCGTGTGTTCAGTCCACGGGTGTAGCACTGGGTGATAATCTGAACCCGCTACTTTTCTCTCTATTGCTGAGCGATTTGCCACGACGCGTTCAAGACTATTCGGGACACGTGAAAACTCTGCTATGTGCGGATAATCTTGTGATTTTCGGAAGAAGTCGGTTCACGTTCAGCAGGCGCTGGCAAGGTTGTCGGTGTATGTGGAAGAGGCTGGTCTATTGATTAATATGGACAAGACAGAGGCCATGAAATTCCGACGCGGTGGCAGTCTTGCGGCTTCTGATGCTCTGCATATAAACAGAACATCCCTGAAATATGTAAGCAACTTCAAATATCTAGGGGTGATACTCCCTAACTACAGTCGGTTCTTCGTGGAGCACATTACGGACAGAGCGCGCCGAGCGCTGGTTGTAAGCGTTAGTATACGAATTCCTTCGAGATTATCCCTACGAACGACGCTGGTTTTGTTTAACATGACGGTGGCGCCAGTCGCTTTCTACGGTATGCAGGTCATCTGGGATTATCTCCCGTCGGTGCAACTCGAAAAGCTCGAGTGGATTAAGCCTGAATTCCTGAAGCGAGCTCTGGGTCTGCATCGACATCGCTGAACAGATACGTCTATCTGCTATGTGACACGCCGTTGCTTATACGAGTATACATGTGCCGAAACTGCAGCACTCCGTACCCGGTACTGGAAATTCAATCGAATGGTGAATCAGTCATTCGGAAGGGAATTCGGTCATAGGTTAGTAACACCTTAGTGTTACACTGATATACAGCAGTATACAATACTCAATATACAGCAGTGGCAGGAATAACAAGTGACCACAAACTACTGCAACTCCGTTATATACCAAGCCTAATATATATATATATATATATATAGCCAAACTACATGAACTATTCATACCATATAAGGTGGATGTATTTAACTATAGCTTTACGTAAAACTTAAGTCTACATTTATGTATATAAACGTATTCATTTACATACGGGATATCTTAAGCTAACTAGGTATATATATATTGATAACGTCGCTTTAGGATAACGTAGTGAGACATCTAGGGACGCGAATGAAATGTCTAGTGCGGTTACAGGTATTCAGACAGTTGTGTGTCTCGTTAAACGATTAAGGAGCAGCGAGATGTAATTAGATTTTTGACTGCTGAAAGTGTTCAACCGGCCGATATTTATGATTTATGTGCATCCGACAAATCAGTTTGGAAGTGGAGTCCACGTTTACGCGAAGGCCGGGAGTATTTAAGTGATGACCCGGCACCAGGCCAGGCAAACATTCGAATCACGGCTGAACTTATCGACAAGTTTGACGACTTGGTAATAAGTGATCGGCGTGTCACAATGCGGATGTTGACTGTGATCAGCGGTGGGACGGTGCAGACAGGCTGCTAAATTACAGGAGGGTGTGCACGCAGAGGGCTCTGAAGAAGCTCAGCTAACTGCAAAATGAACTGCGTATGTAGGGGGCTGAAACTGTAACACCTTTTCCGGTGAGATGAAGACTCCGTTTTTCAATAGAAAAATCTACCTCTAATGTAACTAGCAATGTGTAATAGTGATCTTATTTTTTAGAAGTTTCCAAGTTCAATTTTTTTTATTTCGACGCAATTTCCGCTAATTGCTATAGATGTCTTGAGGCGGTAGATCCATGCAACGAAGCACACCTTCAAATGGCTCAAAGGATTGCTCGAACCGATGCGCGTAAATCAATTCCTCTCGCTCTCAAATATTTTTCATTTTCAGAAATATTCAGAAACCGTACGGTGCCAGGCCAGGTTAGTGATTTGCGTGCATCACCGACCTAACTTCAGATGCGGCAATAAAAGTCTTTGTGGCTTCGGCCATGTGGGTGTACGCATTGCCGTGGTGGAGTAATCTTGGCCCAATGAACGCTTTGAAGCTCGTTCTGGTGAGCGCAATGAACACTTTTGTTAGGCAATCTGTAGTGTACAAATCGCGTTTAACATAATTTTCTAGTTTGATCATCACCCTGCTAGCCCGCCGCTGGCGCTTTTCTTCTGCGGACGAAGGCACTCCAACGCTTGACCACCACTTCGAGATGTGGGCCTTTAATACTATAAGGAACATGGAAATAGATTAAAAAATGTGTCCAAGTATCATTACATTTGACGAATCTCGAGAATAAAGAAAACCGGCGCTCGTCGCATTTTATCTCAAATTCTCTAGCCAGAAAAACATGCGTTTCTTTTTCGTTTCCTGGTGAATTCGAAGTGGCAATGATGAATCTTGTGGAGAAAGTGCAGCCAAGCCCTCACGCTCCTGACGCACCCTTTCAGGACGGCGTACATTTTGGCATAAGGCCACTATCTGGATTTTATTAATATGCAAAAGACAAAGACACAGCTCAGTCAAGGACAAATGGCTGCAACGCCTCTACAACGGCTCCGAAAAAAATGCCAAGTATTAGTGCCTGGGAGGGTGGGAAGGAATCTGGGTTTAGTGAGTTTGTAAGTTAGTGAGCCCCATTTTTATATTCCATGCTCAATGCACGTTCCCTTCGATGTCGGATTCTCATAATGGGGACGCTAGTGGCTGGTGTACATAATGTATCTAGCGGCCACCGTCCCCGCCTATGTTAACATGAGAGTCAATGAACGTCCGACATCAGTCAGAGGACGGAAAAATCGGGCTTATGATAATCATATCACGAATTGAACCCTGACCGGCTGAATTATTCGGAAGTCGTTATCTGAAACCGATGATTTCAGTGGCGATCCAATGTATTCTGAGTATAAGTGCGCAAATGTCTTAACTTCGAATCAGCCACCGCGGTTTACATAATCTAACAACGATGGTATAGTCCAGCCTTCAACGTAGTGTAGCACACAGCAAAGGCAGTCATATATATATATATATATAGTCTTTTGTATTTTGCTGCCAGACCGAAACACACCTAGGCTGATTTGTTATTTTTAGAAACACAATTTATTAGCTACGTACAAACTATAATTCCGCGACAATCGATGGCGGCGTTTATTGCTTGACTTTGGTTTAAAGGCGTGAAGAAAACGAGCTTACGCTAATTTTAAGGAGCCTTAAATGGAGAAGCAACGAAGCTGCGCCAAGTTAAGTATCAAAAACCAAGTAAAATGTTCTAAAGTGATGAAAATATTACGAACTACAGGAACTGCTCATGGCGATCAATCAGTATCCGAGGACAATATGAAGACATGTCGATTTCGCGACGGACGTGAAGAGGCCGAAGATGACTCTCGTTTCGGAAGACCTTCGACGTCAGTAACAGAAGAAGACGTTGAAGAAGTTCATGATATTGCACATAATAGTCGCCGAATTACTTTCTGATAGCTGAGGAATTGGAAATGTTTTGGGTACCAGTTGTAGCAGTCTTGTTATTTATCACTATCATGCGTCAGAAGACTGGCAGCGAAGTTCGTTCCAAAAATGTAAAATGTCCAGCAACTAAACGTAGTTGGGAAATGTGCAAATTAAACTTCCAGGCGGTAGCAGAAAACCCTGGATTGCTTCAGAGTTTGGTTACAGAAGACGAGCCATGGAATATATGGTTGCCAATGCCCAACCCACCTAGTGGTGCTTCCAAGAATGAAATCGATCAAAGAAAATCAGACAGAGCAACGCCAAGGTTATTTTGGACTGTTTTTTGGACTACAAAGGAATCATGTTCACAAGTTTTTGCCACCTGGTCCTAATGCCATTAGTGAATGCTACCTGCGAAATTTTAGAAATATTACGCTGGAACGCCCGATGTAAGAGGCCTGGAAGTCTGGGCAAACAACGCCTAAATCCTCCATCACGAAAACGTACTGGCGCACACATCGTTACTGATTTCAGAATATTTAATGAACATTTACTTATCTGGGAGTCACTATAACGTCGAATGGTAGCAGTTTCCGAAGGCATATAGAAAGCAGGGTGGGAAACGCAATTCGAGCGGCAGCAGCAATCAAGAACCCGCAAATGTTGTCAATACAGTACCGCGTCCGCCCTTTTTAAAATTAAAATAGAACCTATAGCAACATTTGGTATATCACTTATATGGGAAAAACTGGGAGAAGCAGATCTGCAGTCACTAGATAGAGCCAGATTTTTCGTTATAAAACGGGTTTGGGAGTAGCCAGTTCTTGTAGAAGGAATAGAATAGTTCATATATTGGAGGGGGGGACTTTATTAACACAGAAATTACAACTTCGATGTGCTTTACCTAGGACAAGAGCGTTTGAGGCCTATACTTTAAAGTGGATGGAAAAATTAAAGAAACCGATTTAGGAATATATAATACGGTAGCGATTACAAGCACGAACTGGTCGAGCAGCCGGTTACAAGAGCAGACATTTAACTACGGCGTTTGCAGCCCACGGGTTTCATCACGTGTTATGCAGCACGGAAGAATCCCACATTCCTCAGAAGTGTTGCAAGTGCACGAGGTGCTCTGCCTAGTGCAATAGATGCCACGCCGCAGCATGTCCAGCAATTCAGTCAATAGCTGAACTAGCAAGATGAGAGAAGACCCAATGACGTGATGGAAGCACTAGTTGTGTCTTATGTATATGTTTATAATTTTACCCAACCTGGGTGTTAACAAACCATAATAATAATAATAATAATAAAATAATATTAATGGGCCCAGTCAGCAGAAAAACATTTATTAAAGACTTAAGTGATCGAATACAAGCAAACACCGGAGATGCACGCGAAGGCGACTTTCTGAGGCAGCTGCTTTCATTGGCAGTTTGCAGAGGAAACGCCGCGTCGATATTAGGTGCGATGGGCTGACGACAGCAAGAAAGAAACTATAAAATAATGAGGATACACATTCACACCTCACCACTGTATTGCTCTAAGACATATTAAATGAATTAATAATAATAATGAACACTTTGATTCTATATTTCAGCAACCTATGTATTTGTTTAAAGTGGACAACATTCTTCTCTCAAGACTATAGAAGAGAAAGAGGAAACTTTGCAGGTGCAACTCAAGTCGACTTCAAAAGACGCAGTTGAAAATGTTTCGAAGACTGAGACAGAGGGTGGCACAAGTGCATAGTAGGTGGCGGGAACTATTTTGAATGGAACAAAAGCACTTTAGAACATTAAATAAATATATATCTATATATATTTTTTTACTTTTTGATCTATCCTCGTATATATATATACATATGTGTGTATTACAGTTGTAAATAAAGATTGTGTTAAATTAATTTGATGTTACCTTGATATTACATAGCATTTGAATATTTGTCAGCCATTCCCGTCAAGACAATGGCTAAGCCTTAACCTGAACGTGAGTCTAGCTATACATAGAATACGCATTTCTAGAATGAGCGACTACAAAAAAACACGTTTTAAGATATATATCTACATCTGCTAAAGCACAGCCTGCGCGTGAAGCTAAGCAGAACAACCATGCAGGGTATTTAAGGCGCCGTCCAGATGTCGCGTTATCACATGTGAATGTAATGTGATCGGTTTTTAACTTTTGCGGTACCAGCAGGCACACGAAGGAGGATCGATTAGTCCCTATTATGGCTATTTGCATTCTGTATACCCTCGACACACGTACGAAAGAGTGCTAGCTACATTGGTGGACAACAAAGAAAAAGACAGAATCGACGCTTGAAAACAAATGTGCCAACTGCATCGGTAAGGTGTAAAACTCCGCCTCGGATAGGGCACTGTGACGAATTCATCGCCTGTTCCTAGTGTTTTGTTAGGGACTCGCGACCCTGGCGCTTTCCTGTAAAGTCATTGTTGAGATTGCGCCGCCATCTATGGTATTGGGTAATTGCTGACCATCTGCGCTGTAATCAAGAGTAATATACATAACATAATATATGTGCGTATAGATAATATATTATAAATACTGTTTCAGGGATTTCGTTCTGACGGTGATCTTAGAGTGTCTACCAAAAAGTGTTCTGCTCTGTCGTAGAACAGCTATATATATATATATATATATATATATATATATAGGTAAAACATATTATGAGACGTTTCCCCTTGAATACGTGGTTTACTTAAGGTTGCTTGGCTACCTAATTAAGTCAATATCTATACGTATCTACGGCGTATTGCTAGGTGTCGAACAGCTTACACGAAGCCAATCACGAACGCGTTTATATATATACATATATATATATATATATATATATATATATACAGATAGCCATGCCACAATTAATTTCTTTATTTAGTATCTCTAATGGTAAATTCGCTTGATTCAATCTATTGTTGTGTCCTTGATGATGGAATGCTGATTTCAGCTGGTTTGTGCGATTAAGCGTTTCGAGAACGTGGCGGTGCTACGTGCTCTTTCTATCCTTGTTTACTAGGTAGAGTACGCGGTACGATCTAAAGTAATCCGGGATGAAACCGGAATATAACATACGCATGCGAGAGTTATAACCTGTGTATGTCTAGGAAAGACCGTTCTGTCATCAGGGTACGGTAGAGCAAAACAACCAAGGCGACAGAGATGAGTAACGCACGCCGTCAGATCAATAGGACTTGGCCATAGATGTGTCACTAGGCCAAAATACCCTTTCTACAGGCTTATTTATAACACGTTGCCTGCGCCCTGTCTTCTAACATTTTTCGCGTGACTATAAGCTGGACCACAACATTCAGAGACCTAAAATAGTGCCAAGAACTATACACAGACAATAGGTCTAGACTAGAGGACTACTTTCACAGCTATATAGTAAACAAAATATTTAAGGAGTTTATTCAATTCTGAGGCTACTACCAAGCTAAGCCGAGTAATTAGCTTTTGCGCTATTTTGCTCGTCCTCCATGTTTCTAGAAGTCGCGAACCGAGGAAAATAGCAATATCTTATTACACTCATACTAAAGATCGTAGCAATATTCATAATTAAATAGTAATCATAATAAAAAATCAATCATAACAACCATAACAAAATAGCAATGGTCGAGATGAAATAGTAATACTGATAATAAATCAGAGTCTAGTAAACGAACCGTTAAGCTGGCGAAAGGCATAAGGCGACGTTTCCGCATCTGGCGCCGCACGAGAAGACGACCCAGGAGCACAGCAGGGGAGCCACTCTGCGCGACACATTTTTCTGATGGGGCCGTCAGCCTACCGAGTACTGGTCTGTGTTTCTGCCCGGGTGAGCTTTGCTCGATCTCCACAGCGGTCTCCTCGGTCGACCGGATGCAGCCGCAGGTCGATGACAGCCAATATAATAGCCGAATATAACGCGCCGGCTTAAAACTGCTAAGCCGCGGAACTAGCGAACGCTTTGGCTAAAACAGCAATGCCAGCGAGCGCCCAGCGTCAATTCGCAGAAGAAACCGGAGTCGTCGCCTCGCTATGCCACTTGTCAGAGCGTAGGAAACGCCGCTATCGCCGCGAAAAGCAACGTGTTCCAATATGGAAGCTTGCTTGGTCACGTCGGCAAAGACCAGCAATGCTGCGAAAGGGCTTTTCATATATATATATATATATATGTCATTTTTTCGATATACTTCATCTCGTTCGCTGTCAAAGCGATGCGCGATTCTTCGATCGTAGACCTACTATTCCGACAGGACCCCTTCCATGTGTTTGTTTGCCCAACCTTTTTTAATCTTGCTAGCTACGGATGATGCGGCGATCGTGGTGCTCCTGGCAGCCGAGATTTGGTGGTGAACCAGAAAGAGCCAGTTTGAGTTGTCGGTCTGTTAGTGTTGTTGTTGGTGTTGTCACCCATGTCTAGTCAAGACAATCTTTAAACCGATAGGACGGGCAGGTTAGCAGTATTGGCGCGATGAAATGGCGCAAAAACATACCAAGCCGCATAACCATATCGAGAGAGTGTCAAGAGAGACACGTGTTAGATAAACAGCCCTGACTGTGTACCGATCTGCTCAACCAGCTTTCCAGAAGGACCACCTTAGCCTGATGTGCGCTGTCTTATTGTTGGTGTTATTATTATTAGTACCAGCCTTGAGTGGCATCCTGCGATCATTCTGAGAAGTAAATATATATCAACATTAAATACAATAACGTATATAAGGTAGAAGTGTTCATACAAATTGTCCAAAACCAAACGAAGTTATACAACTGAAGTACTTTGGATCAACACCATGTACTTAACACTGTTTTCCATACGGACCAGAAATGACGAACTGAACACAGAGAGCCACTTTAAAGCTAGACATAGGGAAGTTTAGAATAGCCCAACTTAAATCCAAAGATAAATACAGCGTATTTACTTAGTGACGGCTACTAATTTGTTTGCTAGCGACCAGCAGCTGTTAAGTGCGCTTCTAGAGAATATTTTATTGACATTTGAACCTCAAGTGGCTGAATCAATATATATATATATATATATATTACATAGGTGCTCAAAGGCAGTTCTTACTTTCATCCCAAGAACAAACGACCGGTGTTACTAACCGTTGTACCGTGCAAACTATTATAAAATGTGATCTCAGCTGCCACCTTTAAAACTGATACAAAAATCGATAACGAGTAAGTAACGTGTGAGCCATCTACCTATCGTCCTGTAATAAGTTGCACATTTCAACTACTAGAAACTACGCACCATTACGGTGAATGGTGATAACATAGTATACTAAATATAAACAAGCAGAATTTATATAAAGCCGCTTTATTTGATAATGCAACTACTTTCTAGGCAGTTAAGCCTCGTAGAAAACATTGCTTTGCACACCGGGCGTCGTTGTTAGACCACGTTAGTGTGGGACTCACGCAACCACTAAAACCCAGTCGTCTTCTTTGTACTTTGTCGGGGATAGCCGCAGTAGTGCCTTCTCGAGATTACTTTACCGGGAAAACATTTTTGTGATGTTGGTTGTCTGCGATATAACGAGTGCAGAACAAATCTGCCTTGACGAGAGCTTCGGTGCCTCTAAGGTCAATTAGGTTACCGGCTGCAGAAGACAAATCACTACTTTTCAAACACAGGAGTATTCTTCGTAATACCGACGCTACGTATATTGCAGCATTTCCACGTTTATACGACACCAGAAGTGAGACGTTGAGGATTCAAACTGGTATAGGAATTGGTTCCGACACCTAATAAAAAAAGTAACCATTGACTAGACGGTAAGCAGCTACAAATGAATTTCGCAAATTAGGCTGTATATTATTGAAATCGTTATAGCTGTATATTATAATAATCGTAATAATAATATTATCATAGATAGCAAGAACCTTATGATAATAAGCGGTGCTTCGATTAAAAAACACCTGACTACCGGCAATCATCATTATGCGGTTGTAACAAGTAAGCCCTACCAGGAATGAATACTGTGAAAAATCTGCGATCGTATTTAATATTGGCCGCGTTAATTTCCCAAAGGCAAGATAAAGTCATTTGCTTATTAGTTAGTCGAGAGTCCATACACTACACTCAGTTTATATTCTTGCCGACCTTTGCACTCATCCGACGATCATTATGTATAGTATTGTGGGGAGCTTCTTTCTATCCTTCCTTTGTAGCTCTGTCTTTGGTTTTGATGCAAACGTACTGACGTTTCATGTCTCAGACTTACGTCTCACAACGGCACACTGTGTGCATTTCCGCTCAGCGACAAACAAAATTATCGGAGCTGGAGTCTTATTGGTTCGCGAGTCGGTTATCTGCTTGTTGGCGGAGCTGCTGAAGAATACGTTGGACGCTGGTGGGTGACGCCGTTTCCCCTACCACTCTGCTTAAGCGTGCGTCGTTGACCATCTTGGAGGAGTCATGCGAGCACTTGACCACCGCCGTCCACTGCTATGTGTCCAGCAGTTCGCACCATTTTCCGGACCTTCTCTGGCTCGGGTCGACTATTTTGCCAGAGCAGAGGCACAACCATCAGCGGACCACGGACTGCCAGAAAACGCATTGTCACCTCTGGGGGAAACATGAATGCCTACAAGACGCTAGTGTCACAGCAACTGCTGCTGCTACTGCAGAAAAAGGACAACCATACATCACGATCTTTTTTGAAACAGCGACTTAATTTCCGTGTGTCTGAGCCGCGCTAGCGATGCTGAACGTCAGCCAACTGCAGATGATAATAGAGGTAAAGTTCTCAGCTATTGCTCAGCATACGCCTCCATCAACCAACGTGGCGCAGATGTGTAATATCATCGTGACAGGCGTTGTAATAGTAGCCGTTGTAATAATAGTAAAAATAGTAATAATAATAATAATCATCATCATCATCATCATATTGTTATTATTATTAGTAGTAGTAGTAGCGTATTATTCAAACTACCAGCTCGTGCCGTTTTGACGCCGCCTCGGTTCAGCGATACAGCAAATGATGTCTGATGTCGGTCAAGTTCCTGAAGAATGCCTGCTCTAAATGGTTTGGTCTGAAACTATAATCAATTTGAGGATAACAACAATAACTGCAACAACAATGACATTACCATTGTCGTTTCAAAGTTCCTTTATTTGGAAGACTATTATAGGACTTCTGGCGGGTGACGCTACACTTTCTTTGTGATTGGTGGTTGCTTACCTGTGCCTCAGACATTTCATTAACTGCAATTTTCAAAGTTTGCGGAATTCGAGAAAACCGTACTAGGTATTTTACCCTATATATATATATATATATATATATATATATATATATATATGCTTTTTATTTGAATACAATTTGACAGCTTAGTGACATCTCAGCATTTGACAGTATGGGCAACAACATCACACTAAATACTACGCGCAAGCCCTAGTCTTACAATAATATTGCAGATGTGTATGCTGGTCATATTCAAAGCAACCTGTGCCTGAGACACGTCGATAATGTATAGAAGTCAAGCGTATACTATGGACTTTAAACTACATGCAGCTAGAAACGAGCAGCCACTTTTAGGGTATTTTTATTTTTAGACCTGACGTCCAACTCATGTTAGCACAAAAACGTTGTTGGCAACGCACCGGTGCTCTTCTAGAGCAAAGCAAGCAAAGTGTTATGTGCGCGACATTTATCATCGGTGAATCTCCTCTACTGGAGGGGGACTCTATTTGGCTTTACAAATCATCATCATTATGTCTGCACGGTCATTTGTTTGCTACCTATGCTCAGCTTGAACAAGATGTTTATTCAAAAACGATGTTCTATTTATATATATATATATATATATGCGCACGTGGAAGATCAAAACGTTCGTAGCATCGCCTGTCTATACAAGAAATTCATGACCACTACAGCGTCGGAAGGAGACGTTCACTAAGGGTATCAACAAGAAGTTTTACGAAAATTGGTTGTGAATTGCGTTTGTAGCAGGATCAGACCCTCCAGTGACAATAGAGCAGAACAAGTACCGTGCTGTGAATACAATTATTATAAGGCCTGCAACGGAAATTGAAGCCAGTTTGGATACATTCAACGGAACTAATGCACCCGCGTAGGGTTCAATTATTAAATGGATTGCCTCATGTAAAGAAGGTAGAATAGGCACAGACGGTGCACCACGTTTGGGACGTAGAATAAACGGTTTGGAATAAAAAAGCTAGAGGTTTACAAACTCATGATAACTGACTGCTGCCGATTGAAGCTGCGCGGATTAGCTGAAGAGATGGGCATTAGTTACGGTGCAGTACATTAAGTATTGCATTAGCATTTCTGAATAAAATCAGTTCAAACAAAGTGTCTACCGCACGAGCTAAACATTCAGCAAAAACTAACACGCGTGTCATTTTCGGAGAGCAACTTCAAATTTTTGCGACGAAACTTGAAGGATTTTTGAACCGTCGTAACTGCCGGCGACCACGTCACTCTACAACAGGAAGATGGCGTCACAATTGGCGGCAAAAAGCCTTTCACAAAAATAGAGAGGTATATTTCGTCCGAAAATGTTCTGACGACCGTTTTCTAGGATGCAAAAGTATCCTTTTAAGCGACTACTTTTCTTTAGGAACAGCGACAACTGAACTACGCAACATTCTTGGATCCGCTGAAGGAACGCATCATAGCACGCCCCGCGATGCGGAAGAAAGATAAATTAGAAAGAGGAGTTTTATTACAATGATTTATATATACATACCATACATATAGTGCAATAAATATATTATGATGATGATGATGCGGAAGAAAACTGAGCTGTGTTACGACGACAATGCGCCCACCCACACGTCTCTCTTTTTGATATAGTCAAATTACGCGTTACAAGTTCTAAATTGTCGAGCATCCACCACATGCACCGAATCTGGCCCCGTGAGACTATTATCTATTTGGAAACCTTAAGAAGTATCTCTCCGGAAAGAGATATAAGAGCAACAATAATGTGATATGCGCCGAAGACGAGTATTCAGAGATTGAAGAGTCAGCGTATTTTGCTTGTGATATAAAGCTATTGAGAATCGTTGGACTAGATGCGACTGAACGCCGGGGGACTGTACTAAACATTAAAACATTAAAATTAATTACTAAACATCCATTTAGTGTAAACATATGGTTGTGCATAAACAAACATGTATGAAATAGAACTCATATGGAATTGCCTCCTCGAGAAACGCAAGTTTACCGTAATACAAATCTTTATTGCTGCTGCCACTTGAATTGTTGTCCCACTGTGTTTTCTGTTTGCTTTCCAAAACTGCTACCATTCGACATTATAGTAAGCCCCATATAAGTGAATTTATTTACAAAATGTACTGCTTTGCCTCTGTCTCGAAGAAGGTTGTCTTTTGCCAATCAACCACCTCATCCAAATGTAACTGCTGCCGTCTTTTGCCTGGTAATGCTAAGCCCGTCTCACTCCGACAATCAACTTATTTTTCCAACCCCTGTTCAATTCTAAACAAACGTTTACTATAGTTTGCATTGCCATCTTCGTACATTAGGGTACTTGCACACTCTCGGATCCACCCCTGCCTAGCCCGGTTAGGTGGTCCTCCCAATAGAGGCAAAGAGCCCGTCGCCTTGGGCCACTCATGATGTCTGCGTTACTGTTCCCACAGTCCCTATACCAAAGGTTTTAACAACCGACACGAAACTCTTTCCAAGGCTAACTTAAGGCGGCCTTAAAATGTACGAAAATCGCATATAGTGGTCTTCTCGCCTCGGATAGAGTTTCCCAAATCTCCGCTAGCAATATGCGCAGGACCGTATAGGTCGACTCCGATCATATAAGCCCATGTTGTTCTTCTGGCACAGCATTTCCGCGGGAAGTACTCGAGTTTATCTGATATTATTTTCAAGACTTTTTTATAGGAGCAACTCTTAAGTGTTATTCGCAAGGTTCCGACGTTTTTCTATGCCTTTCTATTTAGGTATAACAATTAGGGTATCCTCCTTCCATCCTTTAGGCATTTTCCGGATTTTAGGCATTCATTAAATAGAGTTTTCCAGCATGGTGCCAATTCCATCGTTCCTGGCCGCTTTGCCTCTAGGCATCCTTATAACTGCTCTGACAACGTCTTTGATTGTGACGGCACGAACTACCCATTCCCGTGCAAATTTTGTGTTTTTGTACTAAGTCCCATTGTATATTATTATTATTTTCTTATTGCAACACACTAGCTGCAATAGAGTTACTAACACAGTCTCTATCTTTCTCTCTCAGGGCATTGCCGGTTTCTTTTTGTTTTAGCCTCTTCTGCGTTTGTTCTTCTGCTTCTTGCAACAACTCGTACTCCCGGTTTTCCCAGTAGTTTTGTTTTTCTTCCTTATACGTACTATGCGTCATTTTTTTACTCATTGCTGCAAACGGCGTTAATACCAGAAAAATCTTCACATATTCGCTAATTAGTCTGTTTGCATTTTTCGCTGCTCTACACCGGTCGTTGAACCAGGACCTTACTTTTTGTTTTTGTCGCGGAACAACTGCACTTTCTATCAGATTTGCCAGTTTACGCTTATAGAACTTTATTTAAATCTCTCCTGGTGGACACACTCCCCCAATTTTCCTTAAGAATATATATATATATATATATATATATATATATATATATAATGTTGTCGAGATACAACATATAAGCGACGCAGTGAGTGGCAATAAAATATGTGGAGCTTGCGGCACGGCCAGAACTACCTCATGTCATCACTACCGGCAGGGTTATTAACGCTGGCTCTTTGCACTTATGCACTTCGGTGCTTGGGAAGCATCGTCATGTACAGGTAGTGAAATATTCTGGCGTGGCCTGAGACCGTTATCGTTTTAGTTGCTATTGTTGTCATTTTTGCTACTTTCTGCTGCTATTGGGTGTTGCTGTTGGATGGCGGCGCGAAGCCAAAGCGGCGGTCGAAGTCCTCATTTAGCTGTGCACGGTTTCACCCTCATCTTAAAATTGCTCACAGTGACTTAAAATCTACCTACTGCTAACTGCCACTTATCGTCCGTAATCGCCGTACGCCCTACCTGATGTATGTGCTCCACTTAACAAGACTCTACTAACTTACTAAACGATGTTGAAAAACGCCTTCACTGACACGTGAAACATATGAGATAACTATGCAATTGGATTGCTACATGCATATTGCAATATAAATACATATGTTTATGCACGTGTCTATAAAAGTACATATCTAAAACAAATCGCATGCGCGTGCGCTTTCTATGACATAGTATTGGTCACAGCTTAGTTCCTCTACGTAACCGAGATCTTATTGTTCCAGCCTATTTGTAATACGAGTTGGTACAATGGCTGTTTCTGTCATACTTCTATTGAATGCTTAGTGGACTTTATGTTTGTAGATCGCAATTATTAATCTTCTTAATTTGAGAGAATCCGACTTATTTTGTTCTATATATATATATATATATATATATATATATATAGAGAGAGAGAGAGAGAGAGAGAGATAACGCAACAATTGATTGACCCCACGGAACATAAATCTGACCTAGGCGAATATTGTAGATCACTCTCCTTAATGTGCGTAAATTCGACTTATCGTTTGCTATATATATATATATATATATATATATACGACAAACGACGCAACAATTGATTGACCCCAATGAACATAAATCTGATTCAGCCGAAGCGCGAATTGAAAAAAGAGATAACCCCCCGCCAGGCAAGGATCATACAGACGGCCCAACAATGTTATCACTTATACTTTTGTTGTCTCGAAAAGCCGTCTTTGGTTTGATAATCGCATCACCCGTATCGTTGACGGCTGATTTTAGTCGGTGAAGAATCCCCGATACGCTTGTGTCTAGTGCATGTGACGTCAGGAGTCAAAAACAGCGAGCGTTCTTCCCGTGCTGAACCACTACATATGGCTTTCAGACCAGAGGTGAACCAAAATGCAATACTGATTAAACTGACAATAGTTCTACAGTTAGAATTAAAGGTGATATATATCTTGCCCACGAACTCTTATTCATGATAAGATCGACGCGTATATAAGTGACTCAAAATTGTATCAATTGTATCCACATTTGTTATATATATATAATCGTCAAAATAAAGATAAACTGGCTTCTACCAGCACAAACTACTACCGGAATAGTAAACTAAATATGCATAAACGGTTTCCCAAAACGACTACTAGAGTTCATATATATATATATATATATATATATATTTATATATATGAGGTTCAAGATAAACCCCCGGATTCTTAGGCAAGTACTTCAGAGGGCCAGAAACAAATTTATTTTGGATTTTGCCTATAATGGACTTTCCGAGCTATTCGTTGCAGAGTCCAATAGGTCCGGCCGCCCTCTTGTTAGCCCTTTTGTGGACCTTTTCTGGCTTTGTTCAAAAATGTGACATTTTTCTGTAAACCTTTTTCAACAACTAATCGTTGTGACAGCGTGGCGTGGACAGGCAACCATGACCGCGAGCCCAAAGCTCAAGCGCGCCACCTAAATGTGTCATCTTTTCTGATGTATTTTTACACGTACACTTCTGACAAGTTCGAACACAAAAAAACGACCCTCGGGACACCCTGGATCGAATCTGCGATCGCCAGGCAAGTATTATGCCTACCCTCTTCATTATATCTATTGAGCCAAGGCAGCAGGCATCTCAGCCGGTACCTTTTGGTTGGCTCTACCGGTGGGGTGGTAACCAGTCGGTCCGGAATAGGTGACACATCCGTTCAAATGATTAGACTTCAGAACAGTCCTCGAGTGGATTACGACAATATGACAATATGAATTCGTTGCCACATATACATTACTGTTACTATAGAGAGTTTACACCTCTGACTTTCTGTTTACGAGGACGACGCCCGCAGCACGCATAATTCGCGCGCAACACGGCGAGACACGCTGGAAGGAAAGTCACAGTTACTCCCGACAGAATGTCTTTATATTCGTCTGCTAGACAGTCGGGTGTCCAGTTCGTCTTAAATAGTGCTCCCACAAATTAAGTGATTTTTGTTCACCTACTCCACCTTTGAGTCTTCTGTGTTGGTGTAGTGACTTATCCTTCCATCCTGGACCTCGCTGTGCCATCTTGGTGATCAAATGGCTTCTCAAGGCAAGAAACGCAGAGACCTCGAAAATGACACACAGTCCGCACCTAAGAAACCTTCACACGAACCGAGGAAATGCCCAAACTGCTATCGGCGAGTTGGCCCAACGAACTACATACAGTGTAGTACCTGTCAGCAACGCGTACATGTTCGCTGTACTCAAATAACTACGGATGATGTTGTTAACGAAACAGCCGCATTTACCGGTCTACAGTGCAACGAATGCAATCCACCCGACCATGACTCCAGCAGCGATATTGATAATCATATGGACGCTGCTGACAATGCAGATTCTCTCACTGGCAAACTGTCAACAGATGAGATCCTACGTGCTCTGCTCAAAGGCATGCGTGCACTTCGCAGGTCGAATGCACGGCTTGAACGTCAAGTGTGTGATTTGACTGAGAAAGTGGATAAGTTGACTGCTTCTCGTGACAACGTACACATGCGTGGACGACGTGCACGTCGCTCTCCCTCTTCTCTCTCACGCTCTGCCTCTCGCTCCGCCTCTTCGCAACGTGCGGTTAGGGTGTCCTTCAGTGGAGTGAAAAACAGCATAGGCGCCGCGATTGGCGCACATAATTACCCAAGACGCGGGACAAATTGGGGCGGGGCTAGCGGTAAGAGAGGCAACCGACGCTTTCTTCGGGTTGGCGATTCGACATCCTCCTCGTCGTCCCAGCTGCAGCGGAAACAATTAGAGAGAGATCGGCCGACTCAATCAACTGCTTCTCAATTGCCCGTTGCTCGTTTTCAAATGAAACACAAAGATGTTTTTGTATCTAATCTAGACAAGACAGTAACGGCAGCCCGAATGAATGAACATCTAAAAGCGCATTCTATCAGCCCTCTCAAGATACGTAAAGTTCAGCCTAGATTCGCTACTCATGCGTCATTCATAATAACTGTGTCACAGATTGACTACCCCAAACTATTCTGTGATGCGGCATGGACTCATGGAACAACAGTAATGGACTTTAGAGATCGAGGGGGGAAAATTGAAATAGTTGATGAGTTCCCACGTGCGCCCTGACTGGCGCCTACTCAGCCCCACGTTACCTCGGACCTCGACCGGACAAACTCTCACACTACGTATCCAACCCCAAACAAGCCCATCAAGTACCTACTTTTTAATGCCGCATCCCTTACTAAGAGAGGAGCTTGCGATTCCTTAAGTTTGTACACTGCGCTTCACCACGTTGATATCATCTGTATTACTGAGACGTGGGCTACCGACAACCTGTCGTCGGCCGAACTTTCTCTTGGTGGTCGCTACTCGGTTTTTCGGAAAGATCGAGTTGGACGAATCGGGGGCGGCGTCTGCATTCTTGTGAACCTTGAACTAACCTGTTGCGAGGTTAACATGCCTCAGTCATCTGCCGAGATCATTGCTGTGGACATTATGTGTAACTCAGAATCGCGTCACCGGGTAATCTGTGCGTATTTTTCCCCAACTGGATCGACAACTAATCTTAGGCAGCGCATGGCATCACTCTGTGAAGTTCTAGAAGAAGTTGTCCAGACCGATTACCCCGTTCTTCTGCTAGGGGATATGAACCTTCCGTCTATCGTCTGGAAACCGTTGACCCTAACTGGACCACCCGATAGCAAGGAGCATTTGTTTACGGCGTTCTGCATTGAATCTGGACTTACTCAGCTTGTCACCTGCCCAACTCGTCCAAGAAGTGGCAATGTTTTAGATCTCATCCTCACTGATAACGAGGATCTGGTGGCTAACATTGATGTCCGCCCTTCGCCTGTAAAGTCTGATCACATGGCTGTTTATTTTGAACTGGTCTCAGGCAAGCCGTTCATGCCCTTGCAACCAAGGGTTAACTACTTGAAGGCCAACTACGACGCAATTGGCGCGTGTTTGATGTCCATTGATTGGCGCCAAATTCTCTCTATATGTTCTTCTGCCAACGAACAATATGAAACCTTTGTGAACATATCTTTGGACCTTCTTGATCGTTTTTCGCCGCTACATCGTGCCCAATCATCCCCTATCGATGAGTATATTGCTCGACTTTCCGCTCGTCTAAGCCGTGATTTGTCTGGACTCTCTGAAGAATTGCATATACGACTGTCCCGCAAACTAGGTCGCGCATCATCTCGCTTACGCCGTATAGAAGAAGACAAGCTGGATCCTAATGACGCTAAGCGTTTCTTTCGCTATGCCAAGAAGCGTCTAAATCTCCAGGTAGGGGTAGCTCCCCTTACCTGTGACGGCCACATAGCTGTGGAAGATGCTGATAAATCAGAAGTTTTGAGACGTCATTTCGAAACTGTATACAAACAGCCTGGCGACTCAAGCTTTGTAGCGACTAAGCCAACAGATTCCTGTCTCAATGACGTCGTATTCACGCCCGAGCTTATCTACACGAAACTGCGTGAAACAAAGAGGAAGTGCAGCCTGACACCCGACGGGCTCCCGCCAATTTTCTTTAACGAACCGCGATCCCTTCCAGAAAACTACCGACCGGTAGCTCAAGGCTCTATACCGTGCCTTATCATGGAAAAAATTATCGTCGATGAAATTTATAACTACCTCGACGCCTATGAACTCTTGGACCCTCATCAGCATGGGTTTAGAAAGGGGCGCTCTACTGGAACTCAGCTTCTCGAGGTCTGCCACGATTGGGCTATTGCGCGTAACAGGGCCATCCCCATACATACGGTCTACTTTGACTTCTCGCGAGCATTCGACAGGGTAAATCATAAGATTCTTTTATCTAAAATGGCGGCGCTAGGAATTGGCCCTCGAATCCTGCCTTGGTGTCACTCTTATCTGACGGAACGTTCCTTCGCCGTAAAAGTCAGTGACTCGGTCTCGAAGCGCTCCCCATGCCCTTCTGGGGTTCCTCAAGGCTCCTGCCTAGGCCCTCTTATGTATATAATCTTTGCTCAGGACTTGGGAGTATGTCTTCGCAACCTGAACATAACATACAAAATGTATGCAGATTATTTAAAAATATATGCCCAGATTAGAGGAAACGAGGACCGCCTGAATATTCAAGCAGCCATTAATAGTATTGCCACCTGGTGTGAGCTAAATGATATGGTAATTTCAGTTCCAAAGTGCGCGGTCCTGAAGACAGCTCCCGACAACTTCAAGTACCAGCTAAATGATTTTCCTATACCTGAGGTAACATCCTACAAGGACCTAGGAGTTACGTTCGATAGACATATGAAGTTTCGGGCGCACATTGCCGGTTCAGCAAAAGCTGCCTCTCGACTAAGTAATCTTATACTAAGAGTATTCTCATCGCAAGATGCCTCCAAATACCTGCGCCTTTATGAAGCCCTAGAAGTGCCAAAATGGTCATACTGTGCTCACGTGTGGACGCCTTTTTACGACAAGGATATATGTTTGCTGCAGCGTATTCAGGACAAGTTTTTAAAGAGAGTTTCAAGAAGGTGCAACTTGACGCGTGACAAAGTCGTACTCCCAAGTGTCGCGGAGTACCAGCGTCGTGTTGACTACCGCGTTTTTAAATATCTTATACGCAATGATCAGATTAATAAGTTTTACCACGTGCGATCAAACAGCCTACGGAGTCGCGGTTCCATTCAACCGCACGAGATAGCCAATGTGGCAGTCGTTAACCACTCATTTGTTTGGCGAACAGCTTGCCTTGCCCGCGAATGCGAGCAATTCATTTCCATTGTTCAACTCCTTTTTTAAATAAAGGAGACATTTGTATTGTATTGTATTGTATCTACATTAAATGTATTTACTAGCCAATATATTCAATTTCGTTTAATTGTACAAATTACTTTTTAATGCACATAAACAAAATATAAACTTATTGTTTGTGGTTGTTTCATATGTTGGATGAAAGGTTGGTTTCTCTCGTCCCATCACTACCCTGTCGTTCACGTTACTTCTGCCTAGCTACATTCGTGCAATTTGCTTGTTGGTGATTCGAGTTTGCCTTCACCTTTTTTCTGTTCGATATCATCGCAATAACAATATGGCAATACTAATAGTTTTTGTACATATTTTATTGTAAGTAGGCTGTAGATTTTTTGTCTTTGTCATATATTAAAGTTTAAAAGCCACAACTACATATGATATTTATTTTAGTAGTGCTGTTGATTGTTATGATTTTTACTGTTACTACCCCGCTAGGATTTTTCGTTGCGGCTGCTTGTTATTGTAGTTATTGTTCTTGCGATCGTTGTTGTCGTTCGTCGCAGTCAACGTTGTCGTCACTAAGATCTGCTGTTATTGTTGTTGTTAGTGATGTTGCTTCCATTAGCATTCTCTGCATGTTGCAGCTCGTCAGGACTGCTGTTGTGAATGGATGGTCAATGCCATGGTGGCGACTAGAATGTACCATCAACCGATATGAGTAAGCGAGAGTGTATCAGCTGGTCCGTACATTAAATACATTGGTCCATTTGTTGGAGCCGTGTGACGTGGTGACTAGATGCCTTAGACCTAACGCAATGGTGTTCGGAGTGAGGTGTAACGAGGACGCCGTTATAGCCAGTAAGTGTTGGCCACAACTCACAACAATGACAGCGTCAGCAACAACGACCGCAGCAGCGACGGTGACAGCAACAACAACAATACAAGCAGCAACAAAAATAACAATAATAACTGCAACAACAACAACAACAACAACAACAACAACAACGAGGGCTGTAACAGCGATGACATTAATAACGTATCCAGCAAAGGCTAAAGACGGCAGCATCGGTCGACCCGTGCATGAAAAACAGAAGCAGAGACCTTTTTACTTTGACCGAGAGAAACAAGCTTCTCACGACAGGCAATGACCAGCCACTTCACATTCCCGCTCTCTCCAAACGAGCAATAAACGATCGTGAGTATCAGCAGGATCCCATTTTCGTTTAGCATCGACGCTAAACAAGGCTACTTTGCAGCCCCAAACTCTTTTGAGGAGAGCATACACAGGGTGGCGAAACAACATTGAATAATGAAAGAACAAAGTACGCACATTTCATATACCGCTTTAACTAGTGGAACACGTCGCAACACCTGTATAGTTGTCCGTATCATTATTGTTGTCAATTGCTGTTAGTAGTAGCAAGATCTTGTTGTTGTTGTCGTCGTTGTCGTTGTTGTTGTTGCTGGTGTTGTTGTTTTTTGTGTTGTTTTATGTTGTTGAATCTTTATAGAAAACGAAAATGACAAATAAAAGGGATGGCAGGAGAGAAAGTTCAGTCTGAAAAGTCATATAAAATATATCCGTATTTCTAGATTTAATAATTGTGTATTGCTTATATATAATGCGTGTATTTTTAGAAGCCCTGCGTTCATACGGCGTATAATATCGCCACATTGAAGACAGCCTTCAGAAAGTATGTTCCGCAAACTTACGTAATTCTATAAGAACGGCAACAATGTACAAGCTCTGGCTATTGAAGAAATGGTATTTGATTTTTATGTACAAACAAGAACCAGTGCATCATTTTTATAAACGTTGCGCTTCTGGAAAGGCAAATCAGAAACTTTTGCTCTAGCCCACTATACGCTTGAAGCAAGCGGCCTTTGCACTTCCAGCAGCGAGTTTAAAAGGTTAAAATCTCCAGTGTTATTTCATAAATCTATAAAAACAGTGGTGATCAAATACACGTCGAAGCCACACGCGCATCAGTTTTTATGAGATAAAACATGAGCCAAACCGTAGCCTTCGTCTTTCGAGTTTGTCTTGTTCTCCGAACCCTCAAAAAAGCCACAATCCAAGCGCAATTCGTCAGGCTCTGCTTAGACATAGCATACGTTTGTTGCATATGCATCTTTTAAAAAGCGATATCGTACGCCAGAAAAAAATTTCTGCCCACCGCCCAATTAGCTCTGCAAGGCCCCGTCATATCGTCACTGTTGTCGGTTGTAGTAGATCCGTTTTCAAATGTTGGGTATATGGCGCAACACTAAGGTGGTATAAGAGTACTGCGAAAGATACGCATTCCAAGTTTGATCATAAATTGATATATATGTGTGTAGAATAAACCACCAAATAGCCCGGACTCAACTGTTTCCTCACTGGATCAGTTACTTCAGATGTTTTAGGGTAGCAGTAGAAAACCTGGCATAGAAACCCCTCAATGTTGAGTTCCGTGCAATATTCTTCTGAACAATTAAGTGGTACTCTGCGGGCTTGTCAAAATTGTACTGTTTCGATTGCCTCCTGCAGGAACACTTTTTCAACAATACTGTAATACGTAGCCATATGAATGAAGGAATGCTGGATTGTTAACTTTTGGTCTAACCCGGGGAAAGGACAACACAATCGAAACCTGATTAGCGTGCATCAAGATGGACAACACAGCTGTATAAAGTACAAGTCCCCCGCCGTCTTTAAAAGCGAGCTGCTGTTTCACCGATGCGGCAATGAGCATATACAGTTAACGCTAGGAATCTTTGATGCTACAAAGGTTCTGTGAAATGAGTTACCCTCATGCCTAAGCTAAGGTAATCTACCAGTTTGGATTGAGTATCTACTATTATATATATATATCCATATATAATATATATATATGGATGTTAAGAGCAAACAAGGAGGAGAGAGAAGAGAGGACAGAGAAAGAGAAGAGAGAGGAAGAGAGAGTAAAGAGAGAGAAGCAGAGAGAGAGAGAGAGACAGAGATAATAGACATCTTATATATATATAGATTAATATATATATATATATATATCTAGATATATATATATATATATATATATACATATATATATATATATATATATATATATATACACTATCTATGTATAGAGAGATATCTCAGCGTTCAGTCATAATCCATAGATGGTAGTTTAGTGCCTCTGATTTTTCAATCAAAGAAAAGATAAAACTCACCTGTCTCACGATGGTCTAATCCCAGCTCACGTTCCCTATTAGTAGGCGACTAAATTCAGTAACCGATGGAGCTCAACACCTTGCAATCTGGCATTCACATAGCCTTAGCAGATTTAGAAAATGTACGGAAATAATCTATATTAAGTGGCTACGGCTTTGGGTACCCTTGGTTCTGGTACAACGCGTTCGTAGCCAGCCAACTCAGACACACTACTCACTACGCCGATAACACAAATATAACCATATATACTCTAAGTTAGAGAAATAACAATAAAACTGAAAAAAACAATAATAATAATCGTCATTATCACTGACAAACTTAAATTCCAGTGAGAATATTGCCTGTAAAGCGCCGTTCAGTGTAGCGTACATTCCATGCACAATTCCAGCAGGTTTTAGCTGATTATGTTGCACCCAAATCTGTGTTAGAGAGCTAGAAACGGCTCTTATGTGATCGAAACTGTACTAGGTGGCACTATCAGGGTAACGTTGAAAAACCGCAACTTAAAGGAGCCCTTGTTACTGATTGGGATTGCTTGCGTTGGATACAGCTAAATCTTACAGCATCTGTGCGTTAAACTAGGTATCTAGCATTAGCTAATAATTATTGATTACTATTGCAACAACGGTTGAGCTCATAAACAACTTGCACAACATATATAAACAACCGACAAAGAAGTAGTCGGTCGGAAGTAATTAAGTAAGCTTTGGGGCACAAGTGAAACAAATATTTTCGCACCCCATTTTATAGGTTAATAGGGTGATAAGCGTCAACACGCAGTGCTAGATACAGACGCAGTCCACTTGACCACTAGTCTTTATGCAAAAAAAGTATATATATATATACAGACACTCTACAAGAACCACACATACCAAAACGACAGATGGCTAAGCTCTGCTGTAGCGCAGATGCCACGCGAGTTTCCGGTAGTGGAATTATTGTTTTAAACGCGCGCGCCACCTGTCCCAGTGTTGGACGTTATCAGGGCGTCTCTCTATCGTTGCTCTCCCTCCCTAGCTCCCGATGTCACGCTGGCACGGAAATGTTCATTCATTCCACATATGCCACACATTGAGGAAATAATCGTGTCAGATACTCAGATACACGAGACACATCCATACGCTATAACACACGCACACACACACAGACAGACAGACATATGGATGCATGCATAAAACTTGAAACACAGTCAGTTGAGTTTGGCCGCTTTATCGCATCGTACACCCGTAACGTGACCGTAATACGTAAACGTTGCCTCAATACCCAAAAACAGCGAACAGCCCACATCGAGAGAGAAGGGGGGAGGGGGGGAAGGGGGGCCGCGGGGCTACGGGCAGAGCACAGAGGCACAACACGCGTGCCTATGCTCACATCTACCTATTTGACCGGATGGTCAACCGACCCTTATATCTGTCGCGATAAACAGACGTGATTAATGACAAGGTTTCTGCTGTTGCTACTCGAGCCACCGAGTAGACAACAAAATTGACAAACACATTCACACACACAGATAAATATATATATATATTTTTTTTTTCTTTCTTTTTTTCAGCTTAGGTGATACGTATCGTTAGACGTACGTATTTATAACTGCGACCAAGTATCGCTGATATTCCCACTCACTGTAACACTCTTATATGCATACGCATATTTATATACACTAGGATATTCTGACTCAGTCGCACACACATACTAATATATGTACATGAACATGCGCGTATATTACCACTAGTTTATATACACACTGGTTAATTTCTGCTGGCTTATTGTTAATAACGCTGGAAGGGTCATCAAGCGTTATAAACAGAGTGTCAGATCATCTTGCCTTAGCAATACTACTACAATCAATGGCATAAAGAATCGAATATATATATATATATATATATATATATATATATATATATATATATAAAATTCCAAGCGTGGTGCGAATGCGTGGAGTCGAGTCGGAGACGGTGATCGAGATGTTACAGAGTGGCTCTACACATTTGATCGCCATTTGCTAATCTACTCTTTCTGTTAAATTCAAGAAGTTGCTTTAAATATATTTATTATTTATATGTATATATGTATGTGTATATATATATATATACTGGATTACCAGAGCACCAATAATGTTGACCACGAAAGAGAGCCGCATATTTTTCCAAATTGCAACTTTGCAACCCCGCTTATACGAGGTTTATACAACATTTGATAATGCCTCTGTTGTTATAACGAATATGTTGAGGCCAATTTTAACGTGAACGATTTGAGAAGTCTCTGATGCACCCGCATCGCTGGCAGCTAGCAGCGACGCGGGTGCATAAGAGACAAATCCACACAAACGAGAGTTCATTTGTCAAACTAAAGCAAACCGACTTTATCGCATCAAACCGGGATTCGTCTAAAATTGAAACTGCATGCCTTCAAAGACCAATAGGGTCGAAATGAGCGGACGGTAATTTGTCAGCTCGTCGTACTCCTCATTGGATGATGACTGTATGTGTTTCACTGCTAACGGTAAAAAAAACTTAGCTATCCGAATATAACCGGTGCATCATCACTCTTCAAAAACGACACTTTACTGGCAAAAAGCATCGACGCCTAGTAAAAGCATTAGACAGAGCCCCGTGCACACATGCCGATAACTCAACACGAAGATGATTGTATTCATTTGCAAGGCTGCTTTATCATGTTGTCTTCATCGACTGCACTTGTAGCACTGAGGCAGTCACTGTATCTCGCCGGCCTACGGGCGTCACTCTGTATTTTACCAGCACGTCATTTGCGAACATATACAGTTGTGTGACTCAATAAACGGGCTTATCTTCAGAGAAACAGTAGGGCCTGTAGTAGTCTAGTTCAAGGGTAGCTAATGAGAAACTGAGGGCGTAACGGACGACAATCGCTAAAAGAAGTTTCCATGTCTCAGAAATACAGTTACTCCAGTCGCGCCAGGTAGGTCGTTTCCATAATTGGCGCTAAGGGGTGACCGGGACATATAAGGGAAATTGAATATATTCGAACACCTCAAGAACGAGGTGTTAAGACATATTATATCACCATCCATAATACGATTATTAATGATAATAACTAGTTTGACAGAGTCGAGCTTTAACGCTTTAATACACTTTGCTACGATTTCTCAAAGCCTATCTAAGTTTACCTAGCCAAATTTGAGTCTGTTGAGCTCCTGGAACCGTGAACATTCGGTGGGCGGTCCAACAGTATAAACTTCACTCAAAACATTCAGTTTATCATATCAATTGTAATAATCGACAGTTATGCAATAAGTGATGAGGACCACGTAACAGTCTCCAAGTGAGAAGCCAAGCCGAACACGTTTGATTCATTTCGCGAAAAGTGAAGTATTTGCTGCTGGAGCACGAGTTTTCACCCGCTCTCAATTATTTTTTAAGCGTAAGAGTAATCACCGGAATGTTTTGACGGACAGCTTATTTAGCTAGAGCAATACGTATATGTGTATATTAAAAAAATCAACATAGAAGTTAAATGCATTCGTATTTCGATCAAAGAGTTGTCACTGGCCAGTCACGGCCGTTAGCTACCTATCGAGAGCCGTATTCGATTATAAAGTTGTTTAAGAGAGAATACGTGACTGTTTCGGAGTTCTTTCTTCGTAATTGAACGCACAATGTGGGCTCTCAAATTGGAAGTAAATAAGCATGTCTGTTATTATTGTTGTAAACGGAATTCGCCTATTGAAAAATGGCCTCTCCCACATATCTAAAAACCTGCGGAACATGTGTGACCTAGTTAATGCTCAGATTCTCGTACAGTTACTTCAAGAGTGTTGTCCGAAGCTATAAAAACCGGCGAAACTGTCATACTTATTAATTGTATTCACGTGTTATGAGCAAATTATACAATTGCGCATTTAGCTTTTGAAGATGTGTTTACGCGCATACCCTCATTTGTACGAAAAAAAAAATCGTTTATTGTGTAAGTTAGCATTGTGGTAGATTATGCTTTCGCATATTTGTGCATCAACCGTGTGTTAGCCTAAAGGATATGGCAATGCTTAGCGAGCATACTAAGGATTGCAGCTCTGCACATTCTTAAAATAAATATAAATGCAAGCGAGTAATTCGGTATGTAACGTACTGATTTAGTTTTCCTTGAAACTCCCTCCTCTCTCGAATGGCTAAAAAAATAGAGTATTGCCATACTATAAAGTGTGCACAGCTTTATTATGAATTGACGAGGGGTCAAGGGAGACTCAGTCAAATGTGTTCTACATATTGTAACGATATTACACTTTGCAAAATAACACGACAGACGCATTTACGCATACGTAGGTATCATCATACACAATCTCTACAATATATTCTATACAAACCCTCAATCAAATATCAAATAGTCATTCACACTTCATTAACCATTTGATCGCACTTGGGCAGCAAACGGCCTGTTCACTCACCCGTCAAAGCCGTTGTTGTCGTCACTGACGCTTCACAGCTTCGCACCTCTGGGTTCAGCAGCAGCAGCAGCAGCAACAATAACAGTAACAGCAGAGCGCCCAAGATGCGTACCTCGGGCGCTAAGCCCTTAACGGACGAAGAAGCGCTGCGCTGTCAGTCACTGCTCAGCCAACAATATAGCACATAGCTGACACCAATGCAATAATCCTCATCTTCGTCAATAGCGTCCTTGTCATTGGATGTTACTTATGCGTATTTCTCGTCCGCGTCTAGGAAACTGGCTCTGTTGTTGCGTTTGCTGTTGTTGTTGTTGTTGTTGTTGTTGTTAATGTTGGTGGTGGTGTTGTCATTGTCTACATTTGCAGTGACCCAATATCACCATTGATAAAGGTGGCCCGAGGCGCTTGTAGATTCTGCAAAGTCCATTCATTTGACCTCCTCGTAGATTGCAGCCGAAGCTCAAGTGCCGCATAAGCAGCGGCAACGTAGTCTTAACAATCTTTAATCCACAACAATACACTCACTTTACTTCACTTCACTTCACGTGCTTGAATCATTATCACTTGTCACATACGAACTTCGTCACTACGTCAACAACACCCCATACTTTGCTGACCGCTGCGTCTGTCACCACCGAAGAACGTATTTCACACACTAATGATCACACTTTTCGTTGAGCTGTGGAAATTCTGCTGCACGAATAGTACGCCTGCTACTAGTCACTCTGCGACAGCGACAACTTTGCCTGTCGTTTCTTCTGTTATTCTCACCGTTTCTGTTGGTGTGCCCGTCGCGGTTGGTATGTGGCCTTTCTTGTTTTCCTTCTCTTCTTAGGGCGAACGTTAGTTGTGTTCCTAACCATCAGAAATGTATAGTTGTTTTTGTTGTAGTTCTATTGTTGCTGTTGGTGGTGGTGGTGTTAGTGATGCTGTTGCTGCTGCTGCTGCCGTTATTGTCGTCGTCGCTTAAATGTCTTTGTTAGCTTTTTCCAATTGTTAACGGTATTTGTTGTTGTTGTTGTTGTTACTTTTACTTTTTGTCGTTGTTGTTGCTGCTGCTGTTTTTGGTGGTGCTGTAGTTGTTGGTGTTGTTGTTAGTACATTTACTGCCGCCTAGTTACGTTCCTATCAGTGTCGATCAGGCTTGACGCACATTCTGCTGCTTCTGTATTGCTGCTGCTGTGTTGTATGGGTTGAAGCGACGGTGCCGGTCACAGCGCTGCCAGACGCGACGGTAGCTGCAGCAACAACAACGCGGGAGATGCCGGTGGCCCGCGTGGTTTGGCCCGCGCGGGCCACCAGTTTTCCCGTTGACGGGCTCTTTCCCACTGAGCTGCCCTTTCCATTGTTTCTCCCTTCCTCAATGCGCTTCTCCCTCTTCCTCTATCTCCCTCTCCCTCTCTTCCTTTATCTCTAGTGCGCTTTTCTCCTTCTCTCTTCGTTTTCGCTACCTCTTTTACCCAAAAGTTGGCCTCTTATCGTCGAATGGACCCCGCTAACAACGGCTAACCCACAAATAACGAGGGGGAGAGATGCAGATAGAGGCAGGCCCGCAGCCAAAGAGGTAGAAGTAGGTGGACTAACGATTGTTTTTTGGTAATGCCAAACGAATCTGAGCCTAATCCGAGCCTAAGGTGGGCTTCGGGGTTTAGTGGATTTGTGAACTCCTCACACAAGTCACAAATAGCTGCCCGTGACGACGTATGTGCATTATGCATTCCGCGAAACCTCACAAATAAAAAGAAAGAAAGAATGGTCGCAGGGTTTTCTAGCGATATGCAGTACTTGTAGCAGTAAGAGTGGTAGAAGCCTACTAATAAAACGCTAAATCTGTTAAGCAAGCCGTTGTTCTGACCGGCTTTTTGTTATAGTAATTATTATTATTATTATTTGATACGGCACGATCTTTTACCCGAACAGATCATTCCGGCAAAAAGTTGTTTGCGCACACCACAGTTTACGACGACGACGCTGAAAGTGGCGCTAGCATTAACGACATCGTACGATTATAATAGGCAGTTTTTTTTAATAAAGGCCTATCAAGAAAACACAAATGTAATTTTGAATGAGGCGTATGGAGCAAAAATAATTAGGCTTCTAAGTAAGGCCAGTCAAAAACAAACACAACTGAAATTCGAAATCCTTGTCAATGAAAAAAGTTCTATCAAACAATCATAATTGGAATTGGTTGATGGTAGGAATTGGTTGATGGTAACGCATTACAAATGCGCGCACACTTTAAGCAAAACCTTTGCTACCAAGTAAGGATAGACTTTTTCTAAAAAAAGTTGTGGGAGAGGTAGGAACTCTTACAAACAAAGTTAACTACCTAAACATTACATTGTCGTTAACTGCTAATAGTTTTAAGAGTCCATAATCGAAATAAGACTGGAAAACCCATGGTAGCAACTATTAACAATCAGTAAGTTCGCTGTAATTCGTAAACAGGTTATTTCGCCCCCATTCTGTATGAAACATGCACTTATTTTAGGAAGTTAGCAACGATATGCTGGGTTAATAAAAGTTTGTAGCACCGCCTGTCTACACTTTCAAAAAGCTCAAAAATATTTTCTTCGGAAGTAAACAATCAGTATCATGTGGATTGGTTTCGTATTGCGTTTGTAGCAGGTCGCGCAACTATATTATGTCAGACCCTTCAGTGACAACGGAACAGAACGAGAACGGTTTCTGTGAATAAAAACTTTATTTGAAGGCTTTACTGCAAAATAAATTAAGGCCAAAATGCACCGGCGTACAGTAAAACTTGTAGTGACTGACTTTTTCAGCCGATTTGTAACTGCACACGAAAGCTGTCTCCGCCACTTTACTCGAGAACGATAAAATGCTAGACTGCGCTATTTTACCACGACAACGCCCCACACATACTTGTTTGTCGTAGCAAATTTACGCAAACTAAAATTCCAAATTGCCAAGCATATAGTCCAATAGTTCCGGGGCTTGATTTCGTGGGACTTTATTTGTTTGGAAGTCTTAAGAAGTATCTCTCCGGAAAAATATATTAGAGCAACAATGTTGTGAAATAAACCGTACACGAGTATTTTGGGTCTAAAGATTCTAAATATTTTGCTTGTGGTATAAAGCCATTGAGAATCGTTGGAATAGATATGTGAGCTTCGGAGACTATACTGAACAATAAAAGGTACGTGGTCTTTGTATTCCACGCTGAGAACGTCTTATTTCACCAAGTACATATACTTCTTTCTACTCATATCCTTAGCATTTGCTAGATGCTATTCTCATATTTCTATTAAATTCATGGTCGCTATGATGACCCAGCTTTGTCAGGTTTAGGTCAGCGACAAGGCTTGGCAATATAGTACTAATTTTTTCACGCTTCTACGTCTTATCGCCCATAGTGCGAAAATTTATGAGAAACGAGGTTTTAAGTTAGCTAGTAAATAGTTATGATTAATATGAAGCTGTGCAGGAGATGTGTAGGTGAAAGAGAGGCTGATAATTATATATATAGGAAGGTTTAATGAGGTACTTGCTAACTAAGTGGCGAATTAATATATCGATACCGCCTGGAGGCTTATGGATACCTACTTAAGAAAATAGAAATGCAATTTTGAGTGAAACTCACATACGTTGAATATAAAAACCAAAAAATTATCCATAACTATCGTCGTACGTGAACAGATAGAGGAAAACAAGCTTTATTAGATCAAACAATTAGACTTCAATTGGGATACGAATATATGTTAGAAACTTGTAGTATGGTTTGGGCGAATAAGCTTAGGTGTATTCCACAGCGACTTCGTATGGCCTCATGAACCAGCATTCGGGTCTACGGCATGGCATATAAAAAGGCAGACGTCAGTTGCAATCAACCGGAAAGGAGTATGCACTGACAAAAGCAGTCGTAAACCACTCTGTGTCTTCACCCTGAGATAGAACATGGGAACTACCCTATATATGTATATATATGCATTGGATACAAATGTAGTATATACCTATCACTTGTAGACATTACAAGCTACGCGAATAAAATGAAAATCCCACACTCTCAAGATTCTATGTTTCAGTCGAGCACAAATTGAAGCCAAAAACAAATATGTAGCTAATATATATATATATATATATATATATATATATATATATATATATATATATATATATATATATATATATATATATATATATATATATATATATAAATATATATATATATATATTTTTTTTTTTCGTAAGGCTATTTCCCGTGTACGGTTTTTTCATGTTATGGCTAATTTTAAATCCACTCTGGCATTAACCTTGTCTAAATTAGAAACCATGCAAACCAATTCAAGAGTGGCCGGTCTGGGTCTCGAACCCAGTCCTCCCAAATGCAAGGCAAAGGCTTTGCCACTAAGCCATCTAAGCTCGGTTATAGATTCGAATTGTTTTCAACGTATCCATTACGCCTAATAATTGCATATTCCTAAGCGATGAAGAAATTGTTTGACGTGAATTGCTATTCCCGAGCCTCACGACTGCTGTCATATCCACTTGGCTCTGACGAAGCTGAATATAAAACTTGCATCTCAAATGCAACAATGTCCATATATGCTGTTTCTGTCCTCGTAGATTGAAAAAAAGTGAATATGTGATGCTCTGCTTCTCTTCAACCGTTTTTCGCGGTTACATTGCAGCTGTAAAGACAGCCAGTATTACTTTAGTGCACACTTCCAAGTATCATGTGACATCTGTATGAGCATAACAATAAACGACACTCGAGTCAACGTCATGGTCGACGCAGAATAATTTTTCTCTAGCCATTTTTTCTCTATAGACCTGTAGCTTATATTAATTTCATTTATCATAATTTCAACTTCAACCTGCCAATCTTAAGCAGTACCATGTCGAGAATCGTATGTATCATGTCTGCATCAAACCTGCAACTTCTATGCCAGAGCCCCGTGAAAGTTCTAGACCATCCTCCGCCCCCCCCCCCCCTACGGGCTTGGAACTCACCGTGTGGTAAATCTTCAATGCACCGAGGGCCGGACATGTTAAGATATCTAGGGTCCAAACAGGTGTTCTTGCGGCAGCATGGCCAGTCCAGTATGTCTCCTCGTTTCGTTGTCGTATTGGATTCACCATCACATGTGACAGACAACCCGAATAAAACATGACATTGGAAGTGGCGCACTGGTCAGCTAATGAGAAACTTACTTACTAATTTGGTTAATTCCGTCCGTTGAGTGTATATTGGCTCTCACGGCAATGACCGGATGTTCTCATGTTTTGAGCAAGCATGACACTACTAATCAAGGGACTCGATTAAATTACTGATTCCACCCGGTCGTTGTTAAGCGCCAATAGTCTTCTTGAGCGAGTGGCATCTTAGATCTAATATATCCATGTACTGGATCACCGAGCTAGATGGCTTAGTGGAAAAGCCTTTGCCTTGCATTCGGGAGGCCTGGGTTCGAGACCCAGACCGGCCACTCTTAAATTGGTTCGCATGGTTTCCAATTTAGACAAGGTAAATGCCGGAGTGGATTAAACATCAGCCATGATATGAAAAAATCGTACACGAGCATAAGCCTTACGAAAAAACGTAAAAAAATTACATTACGTTGTCAACTGGAATAACAACTTATGTATGCATTACTTAGGAAAAACACCTTTCTCTTTACAGGCTCACACAACAAGTGAGATTTTATCGCTTCTATTCAATCATTTGCACCCCTCATAGTGGTGTCGCTTGTAATCCTCGCCGGATGCTCACTCTACATGCACGAAACCTTACACCACCATTAGTGGCACTCAATAAACGTGTACAACAAAAAGTAGACAACAAATAAAAATAAAAAACGAAGATAAAAATTCCTTAGCCGAAATTTCCTGACACAGTATTTCAATATTCCATTGTACAAATCGGCACAGCGGAGAGCTCAAAAGTTGTGCAAACTTCAACATTCATGCAAGTGCAAGTGCAGTTTGAATGCGAAGTTCTTGTCCGTATTTAGCTAGCTCCTGATGCGATCACGTAAATAAATTACAGGATAACAAAGAAACATATTTCCGGTATATATTTAATAAGTGCTTTTGGCAAAGAAAGCTAATCTGCTATCTTGGTTTTAAACTTACGTTTCTCAAGAAGCTATATATATTTTTTTTGTTGTAAAGAAGTATTGAAAAGACTGCAGTAAACGTCAATTTAAAAGTGCAATGTCTGCACAGTACGGTTGGTGCTCAATAACTTTCCAGGCCAGATCCTGTATTTTTAAGGCTGGTGTTCGAGTGCTAGTTTGCATGCTTAGATTCTCGAAGAAAACTCATTTTTCATCGCACACTGGCGGCGACGTTTGAGAAGGGAAGTACCAAGAGCAACATCTGGTATATCATGTATATGGGAGACATTAGGAGAGACAGATCTACAGTTACTAGATCGAATTAGATTTCTCTTCATGAAACGGGTTTTGGGATAAGTAAATCTTGTATAAATAGAAAAGTTCATAACCTAGAGGGAATGACACAGGAACCACAACTACGATGGGGCTTATCTAGGACAAGAGCGTTTGAGACCTACACTATAAAGTGGACGGAGAGATTAAATCAACATAGAAATAAGTATTGTACTACGGTAGCGACGAAAAGTATGACCTTCCGGCAAGCAGCCGGACTAGAAGAGCCGGATAAGAATCGACATCTAGCCACGGCTCTTGCAGCCCACGGGCTTTATTACGTGTTATAAAACACGGAAGAATTCTACGACTCCCAGAAGTGTTCTAGGTGCGCGCGGTGCTTAGGCCAGTGCGACAGGTACCATGCCGCAACATGTCCAGCAGTTCAGTTAATAACTGAACTAGCAAGATGAGAGAGCTTCAATTTACGGCGTTCCTTAGTTTGTACTGTTGTTGTGTTGTCAGGAACACACGTACAGAGCCTAGAAATGAATTACAGGTTTTTGAGCGTCCCAATTTTGGTAATTTTAACTTCTTTCGACCCCGGTCAAGTTCAACTTCTTCCGCAAGTTTGCGAGTGGTAACCATCAGCGTTAGATGGAGGGTGGACCTCACGCTGGAAGAGGCCCAGAAAGCAATATTGGTGCTCTTCCCAAGGCATTTTCCCTTTGACCGCGCCTCCTACCTGGAGGTCTTAGGGACGAAACAACAGAACCCTCCAAGGGTCACCCTGCAAGAGGTGTGCAAAGCGGCGGATTGCTTCAATGAGGGAAAGCCACCGAGCCCTGACGGTGTCCCAGTCTCTGCGGTTAAGCAGCTAATGACGGAATACCCGAAGGCAGTAGCCGCCCTGAAGCATGGAAGGCCGCAGACCTTGTCCTCATACAAAAGGGCCCCGGCTCCTACCGCTCGATCTGCCTACTCGGCTCCCTCGTTAAAGCATTTGTGTCCATCGTGGAGACACGCCTCCGAGACTTCGCGGAGCGGAGCGACCTGCTGTCCGACGCCCAGTACGGATTCCGCAAGGGCCTCTCAACCATCCGCGCCACAAAGTGGATCCGGACGCAGGGTAAACTCCTCCGCGAGTCCCCGCCCAGAAGACGGGACTTGTTCCTCGCGATTTTATTGGATGTCGAGAACGCATTTAACAGCTTACCGTGGAAAGTCATATTGGAGGTTCTCCACAGAAAAATGGCTCCCATTTACCTACGGAGGCTCATATTTAAACTCAGACACTTTGACGTTATGTGCAAGCAGTTCCCAATCAGACGGGGGGACGGGGATATGATTGGTTTTTAGTGGGTTGGAGTCCCACATTACCTTCCCACGCTTGGAGGCAGTTCCCCTGCTACAGTGTCCGTATGTTTAAAAGAAGCCCATGACTACATGCTACATGGGGAGGCTATCCCTATTTTAAATTGTATTAGGGTGACACCGCAACTAGATTTTAGCACTCATATCACACAAGTCATCCGATCAGCTAATCTTATATCTAATACCTTATTTCGATGTTTTATAATTAATAATTACAATTTTTACATGCGGCTTTAATAGTCTGGTTGAACTTAAGTGTATCTATTGCTATGAGGTTTGGCGGCCTTATTTAGACAAACACATTAAAACAATGGAAAGTGTGCAGAGGAGTTTCCTTCGTCGTGTCTCATTAAGGTGTCTCTGGGCAATAATTTTCGTCTACGTCCATAACCACCTCATTATCGTTTTATCGGGCCGCTTTACCGACTTTAAAAGCGAGCACTGAGAACAACTCTGGGCCTGATACAAGACTCAGTGCAACCGCACGACAAAAATATAAGCATGTTGCCGTTTCTAAAACGTTTAGAATACTCTCTCGTAGTTTAAATTAAACATATACTCCTCAACGTGTATCTAAACTTACCGGGCTTAGCAACATCAGCAATACCTACTTACAAGGGGTCACAAATTTAACTTGTTTATGCAACTCCAATCAGCCAAAACTATCGATCCGGATTCCGTCAGGCAGACTAAATATCTGCTCAAATTCAAACGCGAACTCAGAAAGCATTATCGAGAAACTGAGGTATCTGGTTAAAATAAATAAGTGATACAAACCATATCGTAACGCATTGTAAATAGGTGAAAATGGAGAATATAAATTATACATTGTAATTTCATAAATGGACCTCGAACAAGCTATGTGCTTAATTTAGCCTTAAACTAACATGTGCAATCATCATATGCCAATGAGCAAATCCAATTTAGTTAGCAAAACTAGAAATTTATATTTACACGTTCCACTACCTACATAAGCTTTGATTTAACTACTGCATTGGCGTTTGCCGGCCAGAAGGCATTTCTTGGATATACGCGTTTATAGCACTAATTGATGCCTACCTGCTGATCTTTTAAAATCCTTTCGGGGCTAACTCTCAGCCAAGATTTAACGTCCATGGGACTGCTTTTTGCATTGCTTCATAGACGAACCCCCATAAATACAAATGTGCAACGGTGGGGTTCGAACCCGCCCACCGATGTGTCTCCTCCAGTCGCGAGACACAGACGCATGCCATCACACCACCGGGCTCGACTACCTGCTGATCTTGGAGTTCACCAATTGCTTGAATAAGGATTTTTAAAGCATATGAGTAAAAATTAAGCCCGTTTATTACATTAGTTGGCGTAAAAACGCAAAAACGTATAAATATACATTAAAAAACGATTTATAAGAAACGGTAGCTACAAACCATCCTTCCAAATAGCCTTGTTTTGAGTTCATATCTTTTTAATGAGAGTAATTGCGAAGAGCTCGCTAGCGTACACGCTTGCCCACCCGACCACTGCTTCGGCAAACAAATGTCTTAGATAGCCCCGAATTGATTACTACTAGCGCGGGTATAAAAAACATGGTGAGTCGACCGTACTCAGTCCTCTGTGCTCGAGCCTCTCGCGTGCTCTGTTACGCACGGCTGCCACAAGCGGCTCAAAAGCGACTACAGAGGCCTGAGCGGATTAATTTTCTGCATCCCTTGCCTATTTGCATTGACATGAACGGATATATACGTGTAAATACACGACATATATATATATGTATATATATATATATATATATATATATATATATATATGTATATACATATGCGTGTTTTTCCAATTCGAGTCGTCCCTCTCGTGTTTGCTACTATCCTTTTCGTATTCATGTATTTCCTTCAATTCGCGCTAATTAGGTGAGAGATAACTTCTAAAGCACACATCGTTAAAACCCGTTTGCGCATCTTGTCTAGGGAAAGTTGTATTCCGCCACCTGCAACGAAACTGGATCGGGAAAGCAAATTCAAGTAAGGATGTGTCTGAACGTTCGTTTGCAAATTCTGTTTGCAAAAGTGCAACGGGTTGCTGGAATGCGGTGTTGGAGTTCCGGATCAACCTACTCCGTTGTCTATAGGCTGAGCCGTGTCAGCAAAGCTGTTACTGTTGATCTAGCCAAAGTGGCGCTTGTTAGGCCGTGCTTTATCAGGCTTAGGTTTAGCCCCTCATTTGGTGTAACTGGACACTGTATAAACCTTCCTCCAAAATATACCCTCTCTAAAGGACTTGCCTCAGCTTGTGGTTCTTGGCAGTAAATAATGCGTGTGTTGTGTGCTCTCTGTCTGGATGCGTCGCTTTCTTTTTCTCCATTTATTCCTTAATCTCCGCTGTTGCACAGAGGCCTGCGCTACGAACAGACGAATCACAAGTCGTTAGATGTGTCCGTCCGATTAGACATGTCTGTGGATGGACGCCTCCTATAGGCGTATTTATTTTTATATGTGCCTATTTTGGATGTGTCCTAGTGTGAAACTCTAATTCACTAAACTCTGGGTCCAGTCTCGGAATTGTATGACGTTACGTCCAAACGCTCAGGCGAATCTCGAATTTGAACTTTCTATGCGCCCCGCCAATATGCCTCTGTCCTGTAAAGGTACGCCGAAACAGCCTAAAGAGCCTAGCTGCTCCCCGTTCTCCTTCTGCTCCTCCAGTTCAACTCCTATCGACTCTGACTCCGTTGCTAATGGGCCTCCCAGTTAGTCCTACAAGCGTCCTTAAACGATTTTTTAGATTTGATTTCATCTTCATTATGTACGATCGGAACAACACATACCTTTGTTGGTATGGGTTGTTCCGATTGTATGGTATGATGCGTACTCATCGCATACCCGATGAGTGCGAGACATTTTACGTCCAATATCTGCAAAGGCAGTCATACCATGCCCGAATGCCAGGAATGAGTGGCCGCGTTTAATTGATCCTGATTGATGCGCCTCCTGTAGCGCGTCGTGCGTTGGGTGCTGAGAGCCGTCGATGCCGCGATTGTCGCGAGAATCCTTCGTCTCGCTTCGAAGGCCTTTCCCCCACCCGAAAGTGTCCTCAGCAGGTCCTGCGCAGCCTTGCCTACTTGTTTTGCGACACGTTTGATATGCAGCGTTCCTGTAATAACCCTCAAATAAACCTAGTTTTTGATAAGTTAGTTTTCGACCTGCGAGTGTAAGGTGGATACCACGCATTTGTTTTCTACCCGGTATGTACAAGGCCTCTGTTTTACTAGGGGCAAGCTGGAGCCGGTTATTGTCTTGTAGGCGGAGAGATGCTTCATCATGGTTACGGTTAAGTCAGAATACACGATAGTCTCCATGTCCGGGGTTAGGCTAGGTATGCAAATAACCTCGTCGTAAAGCACGCTTCAAAGTCTTGTCCCAGTTCTCACCTCTCTTACACTGTACGTTGTTCCGCCAGGTAGCTGTGCACGAGTGAGATTGTGCGCGCACCTGAAGTAAGCGACTACATGGAGAGGACGCTGCTAGAGGATTACTTTGAGGACACTAGTGAGAATATAATTGCTACACAAGAACAGTGAAGCCGTTTGCATCCAAAACTATTGCGAATGTTCTCATTCTCTAACATTTCAACGAGACAGCAAGCTGCAACATTGAGCCTGAATATCGATGAAATAAAAAAAAATTGCCCTACAAGAAGCGCCGCTCGCAACAATATTAGCCCGCAGTAATGATTGGGACGGCATTATCTAGGCTTTTGGCTTTAAACCACCCGTCTTGGGCCTGAGTGTAAGGCGACAAGTTGTAGCGTTCTAGAAACCAACCATAAACAAACGCATGATGTCAACTCCTTGTTAAGTTTCACTTAGCCTGCTTACACGATATTTCAGAGAGGGTATAAACGCGCATCTAGCTGGAGCAGTTTTATTCTGTCGAAAACAGATCTAGTCGTCCATTGCAAACATAGGAAACAGGAAAACAGACAATTGAACGATTGGAACAAATTGCTCAAAATGTGAATGATTTTGAGTAGAGCAACAGACCATAATCGAGAATAGGCTAAAAGAGAAGAGAGGGAGAGAGGGAGAGAGAGAGAGAGAGAGAGAGAGAGACGGCGAAGAAAGAAAGAGGATGGAGTAGCGAAAGATAGCATGCGGCAGAGCAGAACAAGTTGTGACATCATAGTCAGCATGATAACATTGATTTATTAACCCTATTCGTTTTGTTTGGTAGTGCATCTTCACACGAGCGAGAGATAAGAGGAGAACGAATGAGCATCGACACGCTTTAGCGTTATCGTCATCCGACTGATCACAGAATCGCTCCGAATACGTCTCGAGCTGCATGGGGGGAAATAAAATTGATTTATTCGTCGATGATAATCGCGTTTTAAAGCGTCTGGGAGGGTATCTTTTTTGTTGTGTTCGCGCTTTGGCAGCCGCAAACCCATCACTATGGTCGGCTATTTTATGTGCGCTATATGCATCTGTGTGTCTATGCTGTGTCGCATTGTTGGTCTAGTACTCGCAACCGCTGAGATCGCAGAAAAGTTTTATTTTCTCTATCTATACTCCGGATAGCTCCGTACCGGACGATAGGCTTCGCTTGACCTATGCTCCATCTCGCTAAATGTTTAACGATGTCCTTTCGCGTGTACAAGTACTAAGTAGACGCTAATAGTTGCGTTAATAATATTAGTGGCGTGTTGACTTTTGAAAGTAGTGTTTGTTAAGTTTTGAGTACTTGTCGCAGCTGTACTATCCATTTTGCGGGGGCCGGGTCTTTTTTCTACCTTCACTCTGCTTTACTGATTGCTTTAGTAGCCTCTATTTGTTACACTAAAAGAGCTTCATAGGATTCATATATCTACGTCGTCGGGTCTATCCTTCGGGTCAGCCACAACTCTGAATAGGTCATCGACATAGTGACGCAAGGCCCAAATGCATTTTCTGAACGAGTCTGCCTATTTGTTGGCAATTGGTGACTATTCACTTATCGCTACGTCGTACATTTGGCTTAGAGGAATTTTAAAGCAAAAAAGTCGCATGCAATCTTTAAAATCAGCCCCGAAAAGCACGGTCAATCCGCTACATTCTGCTTGCGGTACCGAGGCCAACTATCAGCCCGCAAAGGCTGATATAGAACATTATATGTACTCGTATCCGCGAAGACCGTATAACCAGTTAAACCGCTGCATTTATTTAACACAGCATTTCACAGCTCACAAGGCCAGGTTTGTCCAAATTGTCCACTTTTTGATAGATTTAATAATATGAAGAACCACATGCAATGCTTTTGTAGTAATCGTTTTAAATTTAAGTTCGGTCACTCTTAAATAAACTTTTATGGTTTTGATTCTAGATACGGTCATGCAAACAGAATACGCTTAACAAATACGGTACGTTGTTGCTTCTCTCTTATAAATGCCTCTCTAGCCGTCAAATAGTATAAATAGAATGTGTTAATTTTTTTTGTATATATTTTTTGTAAGGCAATTGCCCGTGTACGGTTTTTTCGTGTCATGGCTAATTGTAATCCACTCCGGCATTTACCTTGTCTAAATTGGAAACCATGCAAACCAATTTAAGAGTGGCCGGTCTGGGATTCGAACCCAGTCCTCCCGAATGCAAGGCAAAGGCTTTGCCACTAAGCCATCTTGCTTGGTTTTGACTTTGTGAGAGACTATCTATGTTTTATTGCACGTAAGGAGTTTCGTGTTCCCATCTGTTTTGTCAGTATAGCTAAAGCTTTTTTGAAAAAAAAAGCAAGATGCGTGCACTCTAACGATACGCTTGTTTGTGATATCATCAGCAGGCACGCTAGAAGGCAATCGGTTTTCACAGTATTGAGCTGTATGGTAGCTCTTTACCAGGTTAACCGGCAAAGTGAAATGTTTACACACTGACGGTATAGATGATGGATTACGTTAACGTGTCTTGCATGTTTTATAAAGAGTTTTTGATTGATGTTGAGCGTTAAAGGGCCCGAGCAAGCGCGTGGAAACCTAGCCAATAGATTAATCTGCCGCGGAATATTACACGCACGCAAATGGGCGGAACGGCTATTGAACATTTTATGGAAACGATTAAGGATTACCGCTACTTCAGTGGCAAGACCCACTTATTGACCAAATACAATATACTCGTCAGCGGACAGACCAGTTTTGTTTAAGACTTTACACGTCGACCTTAACCACTTGGTCAATTCACACGTTGTCGATCAGGGCAGACTTTAATTGGCACTAGAGCACTAGTTGGAAAATGGATTTGACGTACCATTATTTGTCACTTAATCTATCCAGTAAAACTTCGCTAGATCTCCCGTCTAGTAGGCAGGTGGTGTCCGTTCAGATAAAGTACACGTCTCGTCGAGAGCAGGGTATATGAACAGTGGATATTTCAAGAATGTATGGCACATCCAAATAATATATACAATGCATTCCGGAAATCCAGAGAACGCATGGTTTGCATCCTCATTACGAGTTTCCTAATAAGCCAGGACACAAGATGAGCAGGTCTAAATGGAAATACGCCCAAAATACGTTTGAAAAAAGTTCATGTAATCTCGTTGGAAAACGGCACTAGTAGCAAACACAAAATTTTCCTTGGACTGAACACTTCTGAGTATACAACTAGACATTGGACATCGATTAACGTATGAGAAAGCAGTTGTTTTGCTAAACTGGTATGCCAGATGTTGTTCGTGTAGTTGATTTAAGTGACAGATGAACAATTTTTGAAGGAAATTTACGTGTGTTTTTTTCTATAGTTGCGAATACACGGTGTACGTGGTTTTCTTAATATCTTATAAAGCAAGACACGAGGTGTTACTATTATGAGAAAAAAAACTGTCTAGCCCGCGTGTTAAACAAGACAATCGCGAGGTTAGAAGCATTTCGGAGACCAAATGGCGTCTAGCCTGCTGGCCTGCTATGCCAGCGATCGTTGGCAACCGTACGAGGACGTGTGTCAGAGATTCCCCTCAGCCATTTTCCCAAGGTGAAGCTCTTTCAGAAAACACCGAAAGTCTGCTGGGAGCAAAGTCATGGCATGACATTGTCGTAACAGCACATCGGAGCGACACAAAGCTAGCGGCTGACACGACGCGCCTCCGGCCTTTTTGCCTTTGGTCGCGTGCGGCATTCCTGCCCAATGTGACTATTGGCCATCGAAAGAAACCCGACGACGACAGCCTGTAGTGCTTGCCAAAGGCACGTTCCTTTCGCCCTATCCTGCCATCAGAATATGGGTCTGAAAGATCTAAAAGTACGTACAGCCGGTGCAATCTAGGCAAAGGTAAATAAACGTTTATAAAGCTAAAGTTAGGCGCCGCGTCTCTTTGTGCAGGTCAGGCCTTGCATGTCTGCGTTAGCTTCCGAGAAATAGACTATTGGTCATTAACGACAATGATTGCAACTGCGATAATGCCTGAATATAAATTGTCCGTAACGTGTGTCTAAATTAACGCATTTTCATTTCAAAGAAAAACTTTCAAGCTGACGCAAGCGATTGCGTTTCGCGGAGAAATTACCTCTAAACCGCATTAAGGCAAAATTTGAACAAAGTTGCCCGAGGAATCGTTATTTGAAATCAGCAGCGATCGGGAACGAGTTATCAGGCGGGATACGTTACTAACTTAAAAGCAAGAACTGCGATGTAAACCAAGTCACTCTCAAACTGAAATCCCGTTATATAGGAGGGCAATGAGCAGCATTTTGTTAATTAGTTGCAAGCGTTTGACAAAAGCTCTAAGCTATCCTAGATGTTCTATTTGTCAATTTCAGTAGCTCACTTAGACATCCGTTCATTCATGTTCCACAGAGCTGGTCTTATTACAAAATGACGGAGGATTGTAGGTGGCCTCAGTTCTTTGTAAAGGTAACGATCGCCTATAAGTGCTTGGCTTTATTTTTTCTGCAAATGCTTGAGTGTTTTAGATGCAGCTCTATAGCTGTTAGTTGTATGGCACACCTGTGTTCTTCAAACAAGAATAGGCTGGAAAATATAGTGATACTTTAGTTTAGTGCTTTAGGCGTCGAAGTCGTGTCGAGGACTGAAATGTTCGCTAACATTTAAGTGGCATTGCCTCGACAGGAGAATCTTCTATAGAATAGGCTACTAAGAAACTATGCCTAACGAACACTGGATCACATGCGGGTCCTTGTGCGTTAGCATATATATATATATATATATATATATATATGCGTGTGTGCGCAGACTACTGGGCTTCACTCATGTTCAGAATCAGAAAATTAAGCTTTTTAGTTGTGTTTCGCTGCATTTACCTTTGGGTTGCTCCGGTTTGGCTTGTTCATAAGAATTAGAGTCATCTAGAAAATGTTGCTACATAGCTTTAATAAAGCCTCCGTCTTTGTGATACAAGAACGAGTTTGAGGTCCTCGGTATGCCATACGTAGAGAACTGAATGCAAGGTGAAGTGTAATACTTTGCTTTAGGATAACGGAGGGCAGGAAGAGCCGCCTGCCATTCCAGGACGTCTCTAACGTCGTGGTGTGGCAGGACATGCAAGTTTTCTCAAAAAGGGCACCGGTGTTGGCAAAATCGTGTCGCTTTTTGGTTTGAATGCAGGTTTTCAGAGAAAGAGCTCCTAGGCTGTTTCAAGCAGTCTGCCCGCAGGTTTGGCCGGAAGCCAACTTAATTTTAACGAGCCCATAGAAGACTGTCGCTACCTTAGGGGCCGAACATACAAACTTGGCACGCACCTTAATGCCATTCTGCAAAGGTAATACGCGGTTTTGTAGGCCTTTAAACCGTTTGTATTCAAGAAACACGCTTTGGACATGTGAGACTTCTATTTGATCACATTTGTTTTAACCTGGCCGTTCGTATTTATCGGTTACTCTATCATCTAGCAGTTGTTTGTTGTAAAATTAGACATTAAGTAACGTGGCCTAACCAAGAGCAAAAATATATAATATATCAATAAATAAAATCTTAAGTAACGTAGTCAAATCAAGAGTAAAAATAGGTTGGAAAGCTGTTTTTACGATTACGGTGTACTGCATACATATGAGAAGAACTAACAATTACCGTCTACACTACGTCTACACTACAACGGTGGCCGATAAACCATGCTTGGCAAACTCTTATGCTATCCATCGTGCTGCAATTGAGATGTCGACCGAATCCTGTCGAAACGTGAATTGAAGTCGTAACGGCGACTGCCCTACGCAAGCCGACTACGTCTGAATACCACGCTCACCCCGTTTTATCTAACGGTCTATCTAACGATCGTCTCGGTGGTAGCTTGTGAGGTCGATGTACAGTATAGCAATATGACTGGGAAACTCACTATAAAGAACCTCTAACAACTAAACAGATTGAGGCTTCATTTCTGAACAACCATTGTGGCAAATACGATTGGGCAAAATGCCTAGCCGTCCAATCAAAAGCTGCAATATCAAGAAGTGACAAGACGATGTAGTAAGAGAGAGTGTACACTATGCCTTTCTTCACCAGCAATAGGTGTTAATGAAACAATTGATTTATATATATATATATATATATATATATATATACACGCGCATAAGGACACCTGCTTCTCCTCTGTCATAAATCTTTTCACATTGCATAGATCCTATAATTGTTTAGGACGTACTTCTCAAAATAGGCCTGATCGCCTAGTTCGACAATAGAAGAAAATAATATATATATATATATATATATATATATATATATATATATATACATATGATGAGTCAAACAAGTAGCGACTGAATCCATAAGTCGATGTAATGCCAAAGTAATACCGAGCCTGGGGAGGTGGGGAGGAATCCGGGTTTAGTGGGTTTGCGAGTCTCACACTAGTCACGCAGGCTGTTAGTGGCGCATGTTCATCATGCATTCCCAAAACCTCCTAGAAAAAAAAGAATCCATTATTGAACTGTTTGTGCTACCGAGTTCTCTTTCAGCGCGCCGTACCTCTAGATTCATTTGCAGTGTCCTCATGTACACTTTCTACGGCCGCCGCTCAAAGACGCACCGGCGAGCGTATCATACGTTTAAGGAGACGGATTTGTAAGTGAAAAACGAGTACTCCTTTTGCGTTGCACTCGTTTAGGGTTATCTTGCGCGCTACACAAATACTAAATAATTTGTAATCACCTAGCAAGTACGTCGTAATCGCGTATCAGCAGCGCGATGTGGACGTAGACAGAGCAAGCGAAACCCAGCCCTCTCTAAGCAGTGAGACATGGACAGAAATATCTCGGCTAAATAAACGACTAGAAGACTTTGCTAACTCCAGGCGACCGACCGCGTAGCGTTGACGAGATAAGCGATAAAGCAACGAATTAAAAACGCCAGAACCCCACGAAACGATTTAGCATTGCTTGATATGGTGCGCTCGTGCTCTCCACTACCATAATTAAAGCGCATTTTTTCTCGCCTAAGCGTATTTGCATTTAAATTTAACTAGTGCACCAACTTCATTCATACGTTTGATTGTTTTTTTTGTTGTTTTAGCGTCGTTACCTTACTTGCTGCTATTGAAAAATGCATTTGAATAGAAAAACTTACTAAGAAATATAGATTTATTTGATTAAAGAGCGGATACAAAATAGGGTTTTGAATTGAAAAAGCTTTTTTTCTAATTTATGCTGTACATAGTATCTAGCTATGCATAGTTTAACACAAAAAGCTGCCTAGTAGTCTAACATTTTGGGCAGATCGCTCTTGGGATGAGAAGCCTAGTTTGTTTTTACGCATCTATTTTATAATGTGGTGATTATACCCAGGGAGAGAAAAATATGCTTGACATTGCGCATACGCAAAGTAAACAATATACATAAAGAGAAAACTGGGATTAAAGTATTCTACGACAGAAAAAATAATAGAAAGCGGAAATTTTAATCGGAATTGTCCCCGGTAACACCCAGACTCACAAGTTATCCACATGAACCCCCACTATATCTTTTATATGTTCTTATTTGTATTAAGACGGCCGTGATTGTTTGGGAATTGTTGACTCGGTCATTGCTGTTTTTGCATTACCTGCAAGTTGGTCAGGGATCACAAAGTTGTGCACACCCTTACATATAGTATATCGTCAAGCTCTACGATGTATATATATATATATATATATATATATATATATATATATATATATATGTAGCCCTCCATATAAATTTAATACATTAATAATATAAGGAGTAAAGCGTGTTTGTTGTAGCTGCAGCGTTCAGACGTGGCGCCCAGCTGTGAGGTAAAACAGTCAAGTCAATGCACTCGTGGCCGATGTTGTTAGCCGCAAAAGCGCGACGGACGCATGGGCGGCAATTTTACGACATTTCAAACTTTTATTGACTCGTAAAGTACGAGGTCAGTTTTTGTTTTCGTTTCCTGCATCTCTTTCCCATACGCGCCTGGTCGAGTTTCGCCTTCGGCCGGAGTAAGAATTTTTTTTTTTTTCAGCCGGGTGACTCACTAACTGACAGACTGGCCGCAGTGTCCGACAGCGGAGTTACGCCAGCCGAGCTGAGCAGTGATCCGCAAGGGAGGGCGCGTGAAGCAGCGAGCGCCGCCACGAGACAGAGGTACGGTATTCGGCGAATGGCGTCTACGTAGCGCTAGTCTTCCTGTGTGTTTCGTGCCCACGCCAATGCGCGGCCGTGTGGCTGTATGAGTGTCACAAAACACGGGCGCAAACTGGTCATGTCGATGTCGACCGGCAATGTAGAATATGATGACGATGTTTGTCATTGAACGCCCGGTCTGCCCGGCTAACAGCCACGACAGTCAGTTGGAGTGGCGGCCAGGGCTGGAATCTTGGCGCCGGTCAGCTGCCGCTGCTAACTGATTCTGTATGTAGGCGAACGTAGCTTTCTAGCCCTGTAGCCGTACGTACATACGTATGTCTTCTGGATCTCGATCGTCCCGCAAACATCTTCCCACTTCCGCGCTTTAACAGCTGTCGCCACGCCTGTTTAACTGGACGGCGGCATTGTTACGGCGTATCACCACGAGCAGCATGGACTCGCCAGACGGCTTATTGCTGCTAATACTGGCAATGCTGCTGCTACTCGATACTCTTGCCATGACGGAGTAGAGGGGTTAGCAGACAGAAATCGTGGCCCAGGGACGTAAGCCGAATGTCGAGAGTTAGACACTGCGCAAAACCTCGGCTAGTCCCCCTAGTGACCTCGGTTAGTCCGCCGAGTGACCTCGGCCAGCCAGTTCGGGAGCATCGGGTTGCTCCCGTTGAGTTCCATAGACGAACGTGGCGTTAGCACGTAGATCACCAGATGCTAGTAGCAACTTCTGCGGCCTCTAACAGTGGCCAAAACCAGCATCTCTCCTTGGCGTTCTAATTCCAGATCAAATGAGGTAATTTTGCTAGCTGTGTGTCGTATCCTAACGAGTATGCGTTTTGAGTACACATTTCGCACATAAACAGTTTTGTCAGTCAACGTATATTCGAGAAGTGTTGTGTCTAATTAGAACGTTTTATTTGTCTAAAAGCTTTGACGTGCTTATAGTTTATAACTAACGGCACGTATAATACTAGCGCTGAATTACAGCGCTCCTCGCTACTAAATTCTATTTTATTAGCGATTCAATTTTCTCATTGCACACTTATTTATTTACTGATAGGCACTAGGTGTGGACGAATCTCAGTTTGAGCGGTGGCAGCGGTGTAAGTCAAGAAAACCATTGCTTGCTGAAATTATAGTTATATGCAACAAGGCCACATCATTTAAGCTCTGGCTTAGTAGATATTCTGTGTGTATTTAAAGTGTGTGAATCACACCGTAAACTGGCATCTAAAAATTGCGAATTTGCACTCTATGGGCAGAGCTACAACATTTGACACTGGGTTTATCATGCGCTACCTAATGTGCAAAAACTGTGCTACTTGTTGTTACAGCGCCAGTTCCAGTATTACTTGTTGGCAATCAAACGAGGCTGCAATTACAAGCTGCCTATTACATCCGAGAAAAAAGACAAGCAGAAAGTGTATTACAGGTATGTTTTTGATAGCCCACAAAAGGCAATGCTATGCATAAGCGTCTGTTTCGTTATCACGGGACGTCTATACTGCTTAACTACAGAGAGTAGAAGCAAGCCACCTTTCTCACAAGGAGTGACGTCATCTTTCGAAATGATAACACTAGGTCGCGCATAGCAAGGATGGTCGTGACAAATATTAATACGCGGTTGCAGTGGGATGTTTTCGTGAACCCAACATTGTCATCCGATCTCGCGGCGTTCAGCTATTATCTAGGCTACACTCTTCAGAACGCACTTTAGACTTTATCACAACCAGAGACGTAACAAAAGTTCTTTCGTTATTTCTGAATACAAAGACAAACATTTCTACGAAATCGGAATGAACGAGATATGTCTATGCTGAGGAGCCTATTTTAATTGAACAAAAGTTGATACAATTTTAGTTGCTAAGCCATAGGTACTTAAAAACCTAACAACGTTTCGCCCCTTAACGTCTTAAGTTTAGAGCACTTGCGAGTCGAAAATACTCACCTAAACGACATTTTGTGAACCCAAATATTGAAGAGTTAGTCATTGCATACTTGTTTCTTATTATTCACCTGCCACGTGAATAATTCAATCCATTTAATCATTTTTATCACGGATTTAAGCAAAGTTAACTGCACTACATAATGCTTTATGAGTGTTAGAATAGAAATGTTTGCAAAAGCGTAATCCATCCCTTGCTAGGTGATAGAGGAGATGCATATCTATCAGAAAAACCTTTGATTATATATGGTGATTTTGATGATACGACGATTCATATATAGCAACAAGGGTTACTCGAGGACTTGTTTTAAAATCTGCCATCATACGGAAAACTGATGCTGACGGCAAATTGCTTGTAAACATCGCATGAAACATCATTTCATTATGGATATCTCTCGGAGAATAAAAATCATTAAGCTCACTGAACGTGCTGTAAAAATGTGTTAGGTAAAAAACAAAGTTTGGTGGGAGAGTGATCGCTCAGAGGCAGACATCCCGTTGAATTTTTTGAAGGGCAATGTGCTCGCCAATACGCCCGCTGCTCAACGAACTAAAAAAAAAACATTTTTTGACGGGAGATTTCGAATGTAGTGTCCAAGTTATGACAAAAAGTCCGAATAATGGCGTATCTACTACAGGCAATGCCGAAAATTCCAGAGGCAGTCAGCTTCCTAACCATCATCATGCACCTAACGACAGGCAAAGTACTTTCTAATTCAACTCGAATTTTGATCATATCTAGCCTACTTTGCCCTTTAGGTCTCCAGTGACTCTTGCCTTCTTATATATATATATATATATATATATATATATATGCATGCCAATTGAAATTGAATTGAAGAAGAAATTGAAGAAAATATATGCATACAACATTAACATTTGGTTAATGTTGTATGCATATATTTTCTTCCTACTAAGGTACTATGGCTCAACTTTGTTGTCCTGCCATTATATTAGTTACACCTGTGTCGTATACGATGTGAGATGCCGGCAATCTCCGAACACGTGGACGACACAGGGTACACATGACATGCCCTTTGAAGTCCAAAATCTCCGAAACGCACAGAGGTACAAAAGCACACGCAGTTAAACAGTCAGCCTTAGCGTGAAAACGTCTTCTCTTTCTTCATTTATTGTAAGTGCGTTTCTGCCGTGGTTCAGAGTAGTAATTTACCACACCGATCCCTCTGTGCACGCAAGAAAATCCAGAGGTAGCAGGCACTTGTTATAATTATAAAGACTAACATGGCTGTTTACATCGACTGATCTAGTCATTAAGAAAAAATCACCCTCACCGTGCAGAAACACACGATCTTAGTAGACGACAATTTGTTGTCTTCGTTTTATTGTATGACGTCAAACAGGCAATGCGGCCTTAGGGCCTACTGTCCTAATGTGCGCAAGTTCGAGTCCACAGTTGACTGTCACTGCGAGCAACCGGCGTTTTTCCACACACGAGCTTTTGCAGACTACTCCAGGTGCAATTAATTGTAATAAACATGAGCTCACAATATATTAAGCTCTCGCAATTTCACGGAAGTTGTTTTAAATATTTCTTAAATCCAAGTAGTTATTGGTAGTACTCTAGCTCGAGCTATAAAAAAAAAATTACAGAAAACTAGGTTCCTAAATGTTCAAAACTCTGTTTTTGCTCCGAAAGCATGCAAGCATGAGTAACATGCAAGCATGCGCAAAACTTTTCGCTTCATTATTTATCCCCTCAGGTATCAGGGATCTTTAGGTGCCCTGACGAACTATTAGATGATCTCAATCGCACGAATATAATTTATAGTTGGAAAATGTCTAAATATATTGTCTATGCTTATAAATATATATATATATATATATATATATATATATATATATATATATATATATATATATATATATATATATATGTCTGTGTATGTGCAAACACATTAGAGTCCGCATATATAAGTTTATAAAGTTGAGTGAATTAGTGTTGAAACACATTTTTCTTACGCGCTGAGGTCGGTCATGCTAGTCTGTCGAGATTTATGTCCTGGCAGACTAATGTCCTTTTGCGTGGGAGTTGCGTGACAGCTCGGCAACGTGTGACGTACATCCAGAAATACTACGCTGTACCCGGCGTATGCATAGACGGCTCCGCTGCCATAGCGTACAGAATCATGGTAAACGATTCGTACGTAGAGAGAAACCGCTTCTGCGGCGTATATAGAGCGTGACGCGGGGAAGTCACCGAGCGACGAGTGGCCCTGTTTGTCGGCGTCACTCACATCACGAGACGTGTAGGTGGCCGTCGCAGCGCATCGTGTGAATCGTGGGCAATCCATACATAAGGCAAGCCTTTCGTAGGTCGGCAAAAAGACACGAACCGTCGTCTGTACCGGACTTTTGCCACAAGCTAGAAGAATGAAATATTGACGAACGTATCGACAACAAGAGGCGTTGCGTATGATACGTACAAGCGCGGTGATTCGACCTTCGCTGTCGTAGCGGGGACATTTTTGACGCTAAAGTCGCCGCTAAAGCCCGAAAAGGGGAGTTCTTAGAAGGCTTAAGAGAGAATCGCAACTTAGAAGAACATACAAGCGCAAACACCCACACGCGCCCTGGCACACATGTCAGAAGTGACACAATCGACTACAAACCACTACATATACATATATATATATATATATATATATATATATATATATATACATGTATATATATGGGGTGTTAGCAAAATTGTCTGAGATCCTTAGTGTGACATATAAACAAGAGGATTTAAGGTATCTCTATTTTTTTCAATTTCAATGCAAATATTGTGCCATATCTAATGAGATACATTATGGTTGAGGTGGTACCCCCTTTGTTTTTGCAAGTTGTATACGAAACACACAAATTCTTAGCATCTTTTCACATAATTTAGACCCAGTTACGTGAATGCACCCTTCAGTGTGGGTTTTTACTTCGCTGACACTCGTGGTACTTTCTCACTACCTTACGTTTTCCTTTTCAGAATAAACTATAGGAAAAATTCTAACGGCGCTAAAGCACAAAGGCCTTCAGAGCCAGTGAATCTTCGTGTTACGCGAGATTATTTGTCCGGGACACTTTACCCGTAAAAGCTCAGTTGTCTCGCCGGCTGTGTAGGTTGCGCCACCACCCGTTCAGATTCCGCCTAAATTTGGTCGTTCATGGTGCAGTTTTGCCAAGCAAGCAAATAGGGTCTAGTGACTGATTTAGACCAGGAGCGGCACCAAACTGTTATACATCTACATATTTATGGCTTTTCATGAATCATCTGAGGGCTCTCGCTTGCCCAGATGCGACAGTTTTGTTTATTCGCACTCTTTTGAAGATCATTTTATTCACAAATTTGAAATCACACTGCATCATTTGGAAGTCTAATTGACAAAGCTTAGCCGCTCTTGATGATCCGTGTACTTGAGCTCGTGCGTCAGCTGAATTTATACGGCCACATCGCTAAGTCCGACCTTAAAATACACCAGGCTGAGGTGCGCGAATGAAGGTGTTGGGCACGTCGCCGAACTGATGTTTCCAGATATTGTTCCACATAACTTGTGGACACAGCACGGCAATAGGTTTTAGTCAAACGAGCGCTTCGTGGTCTTTTGGACGTCTGTACATTAGTGCATCTATTAAGACTAGAGACAAACATGATTAAAAGTGGTTAGGACATTGCCTTGAGCGTGCGCGTCATTATGCTGCTAAATATGTGAATTCAAGTAAAAATCACGAGAGGAAGAAGCGTTTGTATTTTAGTACGGAACGTCCTATGTTGTTACCTGGTAGGCCTGTATGTAAAACAACTGAGCTTCCGGATGTAGATACTTTGAACATCCAGATACTGCATTGCTTGCTGCTACGTGATTATTACAAACTCGGGCATCGAAACGGGCAACATAGCAGGTTTCGTAACGACGTGACGGGGCGACCTATCTCATCTCTGCACCCACCCGCACTTAAATTTCTGTTAGGAGCTAACTCTGATATTGTCTCGACGCCACAAACTCATAGCGCACCAACTGACACTGATCACGAATTACTTCACTTTAGTTTAAGGCTTCCTTCAGAGTCACAGTATCGGCGGCATGATGCAATTCGTGTTTAAGATATTCAAACTGGAAACGCTTTTTTGATGTATAAACGTGACAGTATACATACGGTGCTTTTATTCACTAATTGCACATAGTCATCAAAATGTTTGTACTACGCGAAAATATTATTTAAACTATAAAATTGTTAAAACACAAATACGGTACAACGAAATGTTCCTTATATTTTATACGCATGTTTGTAACTATATATTGCCTTAGCATATGTTTGCGGGCTTTTATAAAAATGAGAGCGATCCACCGAAAACCCTTTATTGCGATAATATTCCGGTTTTCAAGAAGGTAGACAAGACCGCAATGGAAACCACAGGCATATCGCCCAGTGTTGATTAACTACCTCGAAAATCAATAACTTAGACGTGACAAAACTAACATCAAACAATATGCATTTGCCAGGACACAAAAACAAATACGGTAGCCCATAATTGATTAATACTCCTGAATAATCGTAATCACGTTTGTTATATTAAGTTTTATTAAACATTTAAAAAAAAACGTTGTATTAACATTTATTTAAAAAAAGCCAACCGCGACCCTCGGTGCGTCATGCGTTCATTGCTGCGTCCGCACCCTTGAAATGTCCTTGTCGTAAAGTTTTCAACTATCATGCACGTTGCCGTAACGTCTGCGTTAAATTTCGCGTGTTCAATACGGATGACGAGACTTCCGTCATGCGACTTCGTCTCATCAACCAGGTGTAATGACGCGGTGCAGTTCTCACCTGCCAAAATTCGCAACGCGTTGCGAGGAGGGCGGAATTTCTCCAATGAGATCCGCCAACCGCAATGGAGAATTGGGTAAGGTTGAACACAAGGCGCATTGAAGTTGATCTGGCGTTGACAGCGGCATTAGACTACAGGAGTTAGACGTTCGAGGGCCGATGTACCGATTTGTTTAATTTAGCGAAAATGTTCATGTCACAGAAAGGCGCCCAAACAGACCTTCTTAACTTCGTAAAGGCCTCAACTTACTTTGAAATTCCCTGAGTGCTTTTCCGGGCCAACTAAAGATAGATGAATGATGTCCATATTATATGTTAATTTACTTATAGAAAACAAAACAAAAGTAACTCTGTAGTGAAACTGGTTTTAGGTCCCGTTGAAATATCTCAGTCCTCTGCCTTTGTTTGACATTTTTTTGAGCGGCTGTGGCAATGTCTTGACGCTTATCGTTCGAAGCGTAAGAAAAAACAGTTTATATTCTAAAATAAGTAAGACAGTCCTCAGCCCAATTAACAATTCAAACAAATGCAGAAATAACTCTACTAAAATAATCTTAATTCGTAAACACATGTGTTGCATAAGAATTCACGTGAAGGAATTGCTATGGCGATAAGTCGCGCTTTGCATATTGACTCACCCTTCGCAGGCCACTTCGGAACATTGACACAAGGCGCATATTTCGCTTCAGATTATTGCAGTAAATGAGCCGGCAGACCTGGCGTCGAAAAGGCCGTCGGATTATTGAAGATGTCTGTTAAAGACCGTGTCTATTAAAGTTCACCTCAATAATAGTCGACACCGTTCTACTGTTCGATAGCTTCGCCAAGGCATGCACGCTGACCCACACAACGCATGAAGACATTCGTGTGCACAATATGTACTATAAATGCTCAACAACAAACTCAGCGCCAACGTGATAGATAGAGACCGGGTTCTGCTACAGTACAGTGCCGTATATATATATATATATATATATATATATATATGTACGGAAAAGATGGGGCTTGTGAATCATTCTGACTACATCAACTTACTAACTATTAACACGACGCCGTTGTCTGTCAGAGTAAATGAACCTAGCAGCGGCCCCAAGTCCAAGCGATCGAGCTGGCCATAGAGTAGAAACCTACTCTTGCGGTCACCTTGTTAACTACCTGGCCGACAGCCCGTCCGCTCATCAGTCAGTCCATGTTTTTGACCTTTGACCGTGTCAGATCTGTTTGCAGCTCACCCGTCGTGCTCCGTCCGTCGTGTTCTTCCTCGTGTTTTCGTCTGCTTTTTTTTTTGTATCTGCCGATTCGCAACTTTGGACGGGGACATTTTGCGGCTTTGTTAGAAGGCGACGCACGTCGGTTGTTTTCTCTACGCCTTGGATTTTCTTTAGTCGGTCCAGCGTTGTCGGTAGACTAGGTGTTAGCGGCAACAGCCGTGTTAGCTGTTCGGGCTGCTGCTGCTGTATTTCTTGCTGATGGTGATAAAGAACAAGGTTCGGGCGACGACGACAACAACCAAGTTGGCTGTCGCCCCGGGCTAGGAAGCTCAGAAACGACGCCCTTCAAGGATTTCCTTTCTTTATTCTCGCTCGCACCAGTTTCTCTGTTACCGGCTGCCACAATAGGCCTAACTTGGCCGCTTCGATAGTGGCTTCGAAGCTGGGCTGCTGCTGCTGCCGCTCTTGTTGTCAATTCGCGTTCGGACAGGGCATAAGTTTTTGACAGTGACACCGGTGTACGCATCATATTAGAGAATAGGTCCGTTATATATATGTGTATATGTATGTATATATATATATATATATATATATATATATATATATATATATATATATATATATATATATATATATATATATAGCAGCGTAACAGCCTTTGAGGGTGGGAAGACACTCCTCTGAGACGCTATCGTGACTAACTCTTTAGCACCTTCAATGGTCAGTCACGGTGCTACCCAGGCTGGTTATGCTGTTTCGCAGGCGGAAAGAAATAAGTGTCGGAAGTATACATCTATCGGAGGCTGTGTGAATTTTCGACCTTTTGCCTTTGAGACCTTAGGGGGACCCAGGTACAATGACTGAGGGAGTTATTACTAAGATATGCAAGTGTCTTAGACTGGCCACGGGGGAACTACGCGCTGGTGAACTTTTCCGGCAAAGGCTTTTATTGGATATACAACGTGGTAACGCCGCAGCGGTGCTTGGCACCTTGTCCAGGTGGTCGACACCAGGCCTGGACCTAGGGCTGATGTAGTCTGTCGTCACGTTCACTGGGGGACAATTGTTTACACCCCGTTATGAGTTAAATAAAAAAGTAGTGTTCTAAAAAAACATATATATATATATATATATATATATATATATATATATATATATATATATATATATATATATATATATATAGCGTTTTAACTATATTATTTATTGCAGAAAGCAATCAAATAACACGATGTACAGTAATGTGAGTTTTGTTCTATATTAACCGGCGTTAGCAACGTGGTCTGCACACACAGACACTACTGAAGGAAGTTCGTGTTCAAGTGTGGGGCTGCAACCCATTAAAGGCCAGCCATTTCGCTATTTTTCATCGGCCCGGACTGCCTATGCAACTACTTCAAACAATCAAGCGGGATGAGACTCATGGCTAGCTTCCCCTCTGAAGGCTTCAGAGGTGCGTATAGTGCAGCAGCTGCTTGCCATACGTTTTGATGTTAGTATGTCCGTAAAAGCTTCCGTCGTTTCATGCCACTGAATTGGAGACTCCCGCGTTGACTTGCAGGCGCTGGGTAGTTCCGTCTCCAGTGTGTTTGGTGTTGACCTTGTTAAAAACGTAGCGGAGGCGCGCTGCTCCGCCAATGTTAAGCACCCCAGAACCGTGTGTTTTGGGGTGTCCTCAGGTCCATTGCCGTAATGGCGGCACGGAGGATGGAAGCCTTTTCGATCCTGAACAGATAAAACTGGAAGTCCCCGTTAGCCGTCAGGACCTGGGTGGTGTGGAAAATGACTTCTCCCAGGGCCGAAGTTTTCTTTCTAAACAAAGCGATAAAGTGGCGATTTTATTGAGAACGCCTAGGGCGAATAACACCGCTGATTAAGTTCTCTATTCTATATCACACCACTTGCACACAACTACTTCAGCTTACACAAGACTGAACACACAATGCTTATATACATCAAACTGTTGTTTTACTGCGTTCAATTCGACTAGGAAAGTGCCTTTTACCAGGTGGTCTATTTTCTTGTTCTTACAATAATACCTCAGCTAAATATTCACACAATCGTGTCTTAAGACCTTATTCGGTCGTCGGAAGTTTCCTGACTTTGCATTATGAGTCTTGGTCTCAATGTCTGGATATTTATAAATGCATCATATCGGAAGGCAAATATTTTACACATGCAAAAACCTAATCTATCTGCGGATAATGACATTGCTCACTGATGCTTGTAAATTATATGCTGCTCTTTACTTCTAAGTATATAACGCGTTATCTGGAAGTCCATATGACGTTTGGTTACCATATCACTTGTATCTACTTGTAGATACTATTTATTGTTGTTAGATCATTACCAACCCTGATATTTTTTTATATACGGCCATGTCCAATTATATAGTCCCTATGTACTCCTCAAATAAATCAATTGCTCTCCGGTGCGGAAACCTCGGCTGAAAAATACGCAATTTTTCATAAAAGTATGAAAGTCAAAAAAGCTCTCTTGTTTTGCACATATTCATGTCGCTACAGGAAAATTTTAGTGTCACATCATGAGCTTAGTAATTAGAAATTGTACATGTACCCTTTCATGTAATATAAAAAAATACTTTTACGTTATATAATGAGTTGAAGATCAAGATAACGCAACGCAAGTACATGCAGTTAAGTAGGCACATATGGTGCCAGCTTATAGTAATGACTTTAGGCAGCGTAGGCTTACAGTAGCGTCCAAGGCAGGCTTAGCCTATCGGCGCGAACAGACCCTTGCCGTATCGGGCCGAACACGGTTAACCGTTCAATTGTCTGCCCGCACTCTGACTGCGGCTAGCGTGAAAAGCACGGTTGTCTAAAGTCACAAAGTGCCCTAACTGGTTGTCGTTTTTTTACGGCACACACGACATCCGTATCTGGATGTAGTGCCCACGCATTGGTTTAAAAGAATTAAAGTTTATTTTTACTGAATAAAAAGATCGCATGCTGTTTTGCCTGCTGTATACTTTTCAAAACGTGCACTTAGCCATGCGGACCGGGACACCAAGATGCAATTCAATTGCGCGCGTTTTATGCAGTTACACATACGTATAAGCATCTGAAAGCCCTCAACTGAATTAACTATTGTGCTACTTGAGCGTTTTTAAATTACTTTTATCATACCGCAACTAATTTAAATATTGTGTCACCTGAACGCCTTGACATCATTTTAGCCACACTTTTAGAACTAATTAAGACAATTTCACATAAAAAAGGTTCTAGGTGAAGTAAGACATTTTGATTTGACACAAGCGCTGTATGTTTACGCAATAGTTTCTCATGTACTTCACCTAGCTACGTATAGTTTAGAATCATATTAATCATTGAATTTGGTCTAAAAACTCTCCCAGCACAGTATATTTTACAATTCTCGTAAATACAGAGAGGCATTTTGTTCAAATGAGAGTGTCGTTTAAGTTAAATTTCGGCTACCTTTATGTTGTGACGATACAACCCGCTTTATTACCATTTTAAACTTAGTCAGGCTTTCTTTAAAGTAGAAATAATTTGCTGGTCTTTTAGCAATTATAGCATTATGCGTTGGGTTTGTGATATACTCAAACTGAGAGGTTAAAATAATTCGTTTAGGAAGTTTGCAGAAATTTAAATTGGCCTATGTGGCTTTGTTGAGCACAAATGAGCACCATATCTGCATGTTTATTGGTCAAGAAACGCACCGCTACCTACATGTCCATAGTAGACGACCTACCAATGAAAACATGCACGAAAATAACAGTATTTTTATAATTCTCGCAAATCATTTTTGAACGGAGCAGTCCGAAATGCTATTTTATTTGCGGCATTCTGTTTTGAACAAAAATGTCCACAACAATTATAGTAATATTGGAAATAAAGTAAATAATATGTATGCGCTCCACAATATACCTCCTGTAGAGCGCATAAGTTGTACTTACTTTTTTCAAATAAAACTGCCTCTATATGGCTTTCATTAAAAAAAAGCATTACTCTTTTGGAAATGATAAAATACCACGGCAATGTAAATTCAGACAGAAATATATACTGCAATAATATCGTGACGGACTATGTGCAGTTAGCTAAGGGAGCACTTGAGAATTCTAAGCTTCGATCAGACCAGTCTGCTATCACTAAACACTCGTGATAGAAGACGTACACACCCAAGATCATACGTGTATATGCACGTGCATAACCGCGGCGTCGCAGACTTCTAAGTTGAAGATTAACACGTACTCAAATTCATTTTGAATACTTGAGATGGGCAGGCAGTGTGAGCCTGCCTTAGTTTCACACTAAGTAACACTTTAGGGTTTTTGCTCAGATAAACGCAGGCACTCATCTTTAAGAGATTTGTGAATATATAGCTATGTTGAACTTGGATGCAACGCCTTTCTTCTTTGGATCAAAGGAGGCATACACTGACTCTTATCTTAATTGTTTTGCTAATGGTTGGAAGATGTTGTTGCTTGATCCATACCAGCTGGACGTTGCCTGGAACAATGGACCCGGAACTAGAAGCGGAAGCTTTGCTTTGGCCTAGATTTGCATGTGTTTACAAGAAGAAGATTTGGCTCGTTTAGGAGAAACTTGCTTATTACTACTCTACAACTGCGCTCATCCGTAAATTAGCCATTCACCATGCAATTACCACGAGCAAATTCTGTCGGCGTGGCTGTAACCCAACCTAGCTAATTAGTAAAGGGGTAGCTATGAGGTTGCTATGTCCCAAAAACAGGACTACTCTTCATTGACCCGAAACAACGCTGGATTAAACGTTGTCGAGCGTTGTCATAAGGCCATGATAAAGAGTAAGTGAGTCAACGATCTCTCAATTGGATCACAGATTAGGGCTAATTTGTCGACCCACGCAAACATTAGTCAACACTTGAACTGCCTAATTAATGCTTTCCTGTTCCCTACAGTGCGAGTGTTGTTGTAACAAATAAATAGTCACCATGTTGTCTCAAACTGTCAAAAATTTTAAAGTAAACGCATATACTAGAAGGTTTATAAAACTGGAATTCATTTCATAAGGTAAATGGTTAATTAGCTTTGTTAGTGGGTTTTATGTGTTTTACTATACTTGTTTTATTTAATATCAACATTTAATGTAGTTTTGCAATAGTGTGCTTCGACACGCAGCACAATACAGAGTACGTATATGAAATTAATAAAACCTTTTTTGATTTACTCTTAAAAATAAGAATCTTTAGAGTTCACGCTTTTGTTTGCACTGTTAGGCATCTTCCGGCTTTGCAAACACCTTTTATTGGACGCTTGTTTAACACGCGCATTATGCTTTTTACATACTCGTAAAAGAAACTTTATTACCTCAAATCATGTTTTACTTTGATGTTAGTTTCGGAAGCTTTGTTTTATTGTTTTGAAGAAGAGTCGCTGAATGCTAGCTCGGGTGAAAAGAACACGATCTAAACATTTGTCTGGACCGTTAGATCCACATCTTAAGCTACATGCCCTCCTTACTCAAATTTTATTGCGGCATAAAAATTAAGCAAATTAGATCTGCACTGCGTCGAGACGTATTGCTTACAGTTGCCATCGTTTTTCGGTGGACAGCAAGCCAAATCGTCGCACAAAAAACGATTTGCACTCAATATATTTCTCTATTTTCGAAGGTTGTAACGTTTAGTGGAATATAAGACGTTACATAATTTTCATACTTCACCGTATTAGACCTAGCCCTCAAATTGTTTAGCCCCTGCTCCTATTTGGCTCTTCCTGATACGTACCGTACAGTCACGAAACCAATAATAATAATAATAATAATAATAGAAGACGCATTTATCACAACTTCTCACACGCACGCTCGGTGCGCGCGTCGGCTTTACGGATCACCGAAAGAAAGCTCGTTAGACCGTTCGATCGGGTAGCAAACAATATTGGACAAGTAATTTTCAATCAATTTATGTATTTTCACTCAAACAGGGTATGTACAAGATAGTTCATATTATTATACATCTTAAATATTTCTTGTCCTGCCGTTCCACGGAGAGACGAAGTGTAAAGATCTTCGCTACAGTGCCGGACAATCAACCGCGTGGTTGCGTGAGCTTTGCTGCGAGCAGAACTGAAAAATACATTGCGTACTATAGTCTTCATAAAACTCCCTACGGGAGCATAAAAAGGCAAATTATTTTTTAGATACACTAGAAAGCCAGCAAGTGTAAGGCAATATGTATAATTATATATTATTTTTACATAATGTATATTTTCGCCGTTCCAACCCACTAAAAACCAATCATGTCTCCGTCCCCACACTCAACAGGGAACTGCGCAAGCAATACTTCAAACAATTGAGGGGGGGGGGTGAATAGTAGCGTTTTTATCTTAGCTGCCCTGGACTGCCTCACGGAGCCTTGTCATGTAAAAACGATTCTTCTCTTCTTTGGCGTGCATAACTGCGAGAGGCTTGACTGTGATCTTCGTAGTGATAATTGTATCTTCCAGAGATTCTATAGTGGGTGTTCGGATGGTGTATAACATACGCCTGGGGGCATTCTGGTTACTCCTCACAGGGTCCTGACTCCTTCTTCTCTAGTTCTCTGACATCCGTGTTCAATCTGCCGACGTCATCATTAGCCATAAAGTTGTGACCAACCGGCGGTCAGGGTCACTACTGCTTACGAGTGGATAATATATGTGCAGCGCTGGTAGCGTCTGCGACTGCCAGGCGTCCCTCGAGTGGCAGTTTTCATCACCTTTTTGAACGTTCGCCTAAAGCATTTAGAAACCTAAGACAATGCCGGTGGAGTCCAGCGGCAGTGCGCCGCTTAGTAGTTTGGGTACTGGGTTCCAGACTCAAGAGTACAATTGCCAAAAAGACGCCAAATAAGGCCCAAGCCAGTGTCTCGAAGCCAGTCGGGAACGTGGCTTAAAGTGGCGTGAATACACAGAATTAGAGCCGAGATATAACTTCGTGCCAGCTGCAATAGAGACTGCAATGTATTGCACCCTCAGAAGTACCATAGGTCGACCCCAGTAAGTCGTAAATATAAAAGAGTTGTAAAGGACGTCATTGAAGAACATGAAAACATGAAAAACGAAGACAATGCAAGCAAGACCAGCCTCCTTAGCATTATCCTGAACGGATAGGAGGATCAGTTGGCTTCATCATCTTACCGAGGTATCGCAAATAACATCGCAATCTACAAACTTGTGTGGGCTATCCTAGCCCGTCGATTAGCAAATTTTCTTAGGATCAACAGGAGGCTGCCGGAGCAACAACATGACTGTCGAAAAGGACGGTCAACTATGACTGCACATGCCGTACTTCTAAATTCTATACAACGGGCACTTTAAACTACAGGGACATATCTCTTTGCTTCAAAGCGGCTTTTGATACGACCGCACAAACGATTATAATTGACAAGCTGGCTTTTTGCGGAGTTTCGTTCAATATATTGGAACTTATCAAAGGCATTTTACAAGAAGAACAAGTTATCATAGATGATGGAGCTGCTAAGTCATGGCGATCTTACAGATTACTGGTGTTGCCCAGCGTGATGATCTTAGCCCTTTGACGTTTTCGGAGCTTGTGAGCGATCTTCCTGAAGAGATACAGAGTCGGCACTGGCAGGTGGACATTCTCGTGGAATCAATAAACTTTGCTTGGGTTCAAAAATTATAGAATTTGTCTCGCACTTCTCTTACCTAGGAGTCATGTCCTTGTCTCAAGGTACGAACTTCTCGAGGTACATTGATAAATGAATTCGGTAAGGATTACAACCCTTTAATAGTATCCGAGACCCTCATAAACTACCAATGAACGCAGCCGTTAATCGCTTTAATTTCAAGATTGCGCCCACTGCCTCTTACGGTATACAGGTTATATAGTTAAATTAAACTTTAAGGCGTTTGACCAAATCAAAATCACTCTTTCTGAAGAAGGCGCTTAAAGTCAACCGTATTAGTCTCAACAGAATAGTCTATTTACTGTTGTCGTCTCCGCTATTTGTTGAGGGTTTGCAAAAAATACACGTTCTACCAAAAACGACATGTTTTAAGGAGTACATGTCTGAATAGGAGAATAAGATGGCAGATATATCCGCTCTTATATGAAATCCAGGCAATGACGTGTAGTTCGTGGAAGCGCTGCAAATATGAGAATAAACACCAAATTTCACGATTTGCTGTACATGGCTTTCAAATGAAGATCTGTATTCGAGAGAAGTTCTATGAAATTTTCTCGTGATGCTACTGCATAACTCTACGGGCGACAGTGTGAGTTACATCATCTCCAGCAATGCGATAGAGCAGTTTCGTTGACTTGACTTTTGGAATTGTGATGAATGTTCGTATATGTAAATGTGTGTATGTATATGTATATATATAAAGTGTGTTGCAAAAAAATTAGCTACTCATGTTTTTGGTGATAATTTTGAAATGTTTGCGCTTGATGTACATGACAATACACGAGTATGGTGTTAATTTCGTTGCAATCTCACAATCGGTTCATACAAAAAATAAAAAAGTGGGAAAAAACAGTGTTGCAAAATATTAGCAACAATAACATGCTAACAACACAGCTCTTGTTTGTAAAGGATAGTCGATACTACAGCTGTTATTCGATCCCGGGGATCAAATGTCAGAAATATTGTCTAGCTAAATCGATCGTTCTATAGCTGCAAAATATTCTACAGCTTAGTCGCTGTGCAGATCTAACAGTGGGCGTAAGCCAGTTTTGACTATTCGAGATCGGCAAAGAATCATACAGTTAGCTACTTATGACCAAATGTCTTCTTACAGGATCAGGACTACTTTGGGAGTGCCAGTGCACCGATCCACAGTGTACCGAGTGTTAAGTTCTGACAAAAACGTGGGATACGCGAAAAGGAAGCTTATGCCGCGACTGCAACCGAAGCACATTGTCGTACGGCATGAATTTTCACATAGATACCAAACTTGGGATAACGAGTGGAAAAACATCGTCTTCTCGGATCAAAAGAAATTTAATCTCGATGGCCCTGACGGCTGTCAGTACTATTGGCACGACTTACGGAAGGAACCTAAATGTTCTCGAACCTAATGGTTCTCGAAACGTGTGGCCGGTAGTGGTTCTGTGAAATATTAGGGCGCGTTTGGATATAATGGAAAATCCGATCTAGTCGCGATTGTGGGCTGAAACAATTCCGACAAGTACCAGCGTATCGTCGTTCCCAGTTAGAAGTCCATTTCAGAAGAATTGGAGGACCTGATGCAGTTTTTCAACAAGACAGCGCCACATTTCATACCTCGGCTAGCACTATAGCCTTTTTTCAAGAACAAGGAGTGCCACTTTTTGACTGGCCGGCATTGAGTCCAGACCTGAATCCCATAAAAAATCTTTGGGGACATTTGGTGAAGCAGATTTACGTAAATGGCCGACAATATGATAATTTGTCGGACCTCAAAGAAGCTGTCCAGCAAGCATGGACTAATATTCCACTTTCGTACTTACAACAGCTCATTAACTCCATGAAAGACCAAGTTTACGATTTGATTCAGAAGAAGGGACGTAAACCCCGTTTCAAGAATAGAATATGTAGTATCAAATAAGTCATACAGCCCTGCTAAGAATCGAATACGCCGTAAGGCGTAATTGCGTTGCTAATATTTTGCAACACTGTTTTTTTCACACTTTTTTTTATTTTTTGTATGAACCGATTGTGAAATTGCAACGAAATTAACAC
>QVRM01006090.1:0-187203 GCA_003439945.1 Dermanyssus gallinae
TAATTATTATTATTATTATTATTATTATTATTATTACTATTATTATTTATTCAATTTTTCAATATTTCCCTACACTTTTAGGGCCCAAACGTGTACCCGCGTAGGCTCACCCCCGTTTCTCAATCCATAGAGCCGATGATAGCGGCGGCGTTTCCCCCTACACACTGCGAGCGATAGTTGCTGACGCAGAAACTCGCCCTCGCGCTGGTCACCAGTGTTAGCACTAATCTTGATACCTAGGTCTTTGAGGAGGATACTTGTGCCTTTGCTGATCGGGCCCATCGTTTTCATGGCGACGGGTACGAAGTGATATTTCCTCCCAAAATCAGAGTATTTGCGTTTCTTTGCGATCTCGGCATGTTCAGCAACCCGCCCTAACATGATGGCGCTGTGCGTCAGGTATGACGGACCCACTGTACATGATACCGTAGCATCCCATACCAGGCATTTGCCCTTGGACCATGGCGGGACGGTGACGCCGTCTGGTCGTTTGTCGTCTTCGAGGCCCAACCTGGGCTCCAGGGTGCTTGGTATGGCCGGCTCTACGAAGAGCCTTCTTTAGGATTGCGTTGATTTCCGCGTGTAGGAGCCTTACCAGGGCTTTTAGTGCAGCTTAGAGGGTGCAGTCCGTCCTCACCACTGTTTTTCCACACGCCTTACACTCGTATGGCTCACATATGGGAGCGCCTATTCTTAGAGCGGCCACCATGCGGAAGGAGGTGTTGTCCAGCATGGTGCCCAGCTGTGATGAAGGAAGTGCTCTTAGGAAGTCACTGCTGAAAGTGTCACGGGCAGCTATGAATACCGCTCTCTCTGTCGGGGATTGGATGTCATTTAAGATTGTGCGAGCTGTCGTTTGACACTTGTAGCTGTCAAGCATGTGCTGTGTAGGGTGTTGCTCCTAGTGGCTAGGGCCTATCGAGTGTCTAGCTGCCAGCTCAGCTTCGTCCCTCCTTCCGCGCAGCACAGAATGAACATCCGGTTCTAACGACGTCTCTGCAAGCCTCAAGAACTCTATAATAGAGGCCGCGTAGCATAACGAAGCAAGCTCTGCCACAGACCTTAGTCCCAATGCTCCTTCGCTGAGAGGAAGTGTGGCCCTTTCCCAGGATTTGTCGGTAAGGGCCACAATTAGAACTTCACTCAGTATCTCCTTTGCCACCTCGTCAAATGCTTCCAAATTATCACAGTGGTGACCTGTGGGGGACATGCGTAAAATGTAGTTTAGCCTAGGTGATCCTAGGCTGTATCTCCATAGGCATAAAGTCGTAGCCTGTGCGTGCATCGCCAGTAGCCGAGCTTTGATACACCGGAGGGCGTCCCGCTTATCCAGGATAGTTTTCGAGATCTTCCGGGATCCAATAGGGCGCTCCCACGACTTCCAGGTCAGGCAACTCAATTATCTTTGTACCAGACAGGGCGTCTGCAATGGTTTTGCATGCCTCATCCTGCTGGTGGGAGGTTCCACCTACAGCTATGAGCTTGCATTTTGAGGCGTTAAGAGTTAAGCCTCCCTCCTTTGCAAACTGTAGCACTTCGCGTATGTCGGAGGCCACTATGTACGCCGGGCCGCCTTGTATACCATCGTCTAGGTACCACACATTTAGTGGATATTTCATGCGGGACACTAATCCTAAGATTCCTAAACTAAATAAAGCGGGTCCAATCGGATCTCCCTGTTGTACTCCGTTGGCTGAGAGAAGAGGCTCACTCTCTCCCCAGGACAGCAGTGATGGCGTGCCGTAGCTCTGCTACGCTAAGCAAAACATTTGTGGAACTTTGGCTTTAACTTCATTAAGGAGAACATCGCGTCGGATGGTGTTGAAGGCGCTTCGGAAATCTAGTTCTTCTTCTGCCTCCGTAAAAGCCCGAGTTGCGTGTGTTGCAGCTTCAGCTTCGCCTTTAACTGAAACGCCAACCTGGTGTGGTGCCACCGCCTTCACGATTGCCGTCCTATTGATGGCAATCGCTACTTTGGCAACAAGCCTACGTAAAGTGAGGCCGTACGCTATCGGTCTAATGGAACCGTCTTTTTCTTCAGGGCTGTCAGATCTGCCCCATAGAAGATTGGGTGGCAAAAACCTAGCAGCCTGCCACTTAGAGTCAAGTTAGTCAGACAGCGCAGTTCCGCTAGCATTCTTTCGGAAGAGGGTATTGTGCTGTCCAACATATCTCTCAGATGTCGAGGACGTAATCCATCTAGTCCAGGGCCAGATGCTAGTGAGAAGGAGCGAACCGCATTAACTACGAGCTGTGCCGGAACGATGAAAGGCTCTTCCGAGGGAGGTTGCTCAAAGTTGATCAAGCGGTGACTGACGTGAGCCGGAGGAGAGGGATGCTTGCTTCTAAGCTCCTGAGTCGTGCGGTCGTTGGGCAATGCGAATGACTCTGTCGAAAGTAGAGTGGCGGAGCGTATGTCTCCCTCAGCTAACTTGCGTCCTGCCCTTGCGGCAATCTGGCGGTCGGTGAGGTGCTCCTTGCGCGACTGTGTGAGGCTGTGGTGGGGTCTATCAGAAAGATGATCCAGCGTCTTCCGTTGATAATCTGTTATGTTCTTCCTAATTACTTGGCACAATGTGATGTCGTTGCTTTTTAGTTCTGGAATATGCAACATGGGTGTCAGCAAAGTCATTAATATGTGCCAGGATTTAGCGTCTAGTCTCGAGCTGAAGTTAGAGAGGGCTTCCGCGTAAGCTGCGCAACAGATTTCCCTGACTCCTCTCGAAATTATTCTGACTAGCTTCGTACTTTTGTGAACACGAGATAGGAGACGGGTAAACATTTTTGGATCGTTGTCAGAGGTAATGTCGGCTAAGTCTCTCTGGTCCTGGCTCGGAGTATGTGGAGCGGAGCTATTGGGTGGCCGGTCAAAGGAATGTGTGTGGGTTTGTCCTCCGTGAACACGGGTTTTATGTATGTGTAGACGTCGCAGATGAATGTTAGCTGGGGACGGGTTTGAGGAGGATCGGGATTCGGTTTAGGGAGTTTGCTGTTCATTATTATTATTATCATTCACACCTCACAACTGTATTGCTCTAAGACATATGAAATAATAATAATAATAATTATTATTATTATTATTATTATTATTATTATTATTATTATTATTATTATGTGTTAGGACAATACAATCGTGAGGTGAAATCAAAATCACTACAACCGGCATCGGTGGGGCACAACTAGGTCAACACCAAGCCGCAGCCCTGCGCTTATGCGCGTCGTCTTGTCGTTCAACAGAGTCCCAATTCGCGGACAGGGCAGAGCGTGTAACCAAGCCCCAGTTCGGTGACTACTAACAGCTCGAAGCCTGGCTTTATCAGCAACAGAAGGTGTTCTATTAATCAGGTTTGCTAGTCGCTTTTCTTGTATGAAGATTATTTAATTGCCCTGGTTAGTCTTATCGTCGAGGAGAATCAAATAACAACGACAATTTGTCGGTCAGTCTTTGAAGTTCACCGTTAAAGGCATCCTACCCATCACTGCCCAATAATACTTTAACCCTGTCCGCCGCATGGGTCAACGACAACACGAGGTTCGGCACACCTAGGCCGCGAAAAGAAACCGGGAGCATTACCTGTTCCCTTGCTGCGGCGGTCAGCTTAAGATTTAGTTCATTATTTTTCTATTAAATGTAATACAGCATTTATCTCAAACAAATACGTTATTTTTATCGCCATACTAAATTTACACACCATTTGATTTAATGAGTTGCAGGGGCAGTTGTTCTAGATGGTGCCAACATAATGTTGACGAAGCATGAATTCGTTCGATGAATGCTCTTGTGCAGCACATGTATTTTTAGAACTAGTACAATTTCTACAATAGCAGACTTGATGAATCACTATACTATAAAATATACTACATAGGTAGGCTACGCGGCTAAAGGTCTAACGCGCGACCCTTTGCACCAATATACGCTTCCCTGTTGAAGAAGCATTGCGGATGTCTTTGGCCTAGCAAGGACAACCTATTTGTTTTGCACACAACGAACAGGAACTGTTTACCCGACGGCATGCCTTTCTTGTCATTTTGCCAAGAAGTGTTCTAAGATCACATCAATGCGGTCATTGCTAGGCGTAGCATAAATGCAATATAGGCGTAAAACTTTAGCGGGCAAACCACGTCTTGCTTCTTCGAAAAGGGACTTTGCTTCGCTTTGCTATGATGCGGCCGCCTACCTTGTCGTGGATAACAACGCTGTTACGCTGCATCTACAATCTGGTGGCACCTCGAGTCAGCGGCGTTTATCCATTCGTTTGTTAATCGGTAATTAACAAACAAGTCGAGCCCGGTGGGTGGCGTGGTGGCTTAAGTCTGCGCCTCGCAACCGGAGGAGACACTAGATAGGTGCGCGGGTTCGAGCCCCACCGTTGCACCGATTTATATTTATGGAGGTCCGTCTATGAAGCAATGTGAAAAAACAGTTCCGTGGACGTTACATCTTGGCTGAGGGTCAGCCTGAAAAATTTACTTAGTATTAACAAACAAATGGAAAAAAAACGAATTTTGTCAGTTTATGCATTTCCTTGACAGGAGCAATTACCGACGACATTTGTCGACATAACAAACAAAGAACAAAAATAACTAGGCTTACATACTTGTCTCGGTACAAAGCCTTGTGAACGTCTCTAATGTCACTCCCACTAAAATCTCTGAAATAACGAATATATAGTGACATATTTGAGGAAGTAGTGCCCTGTCTATTTGCTCACGGTGCTCGCGCTGATTAGTAGTGGCATTAGTCATTTTGCAGCGACAACTCTTTATTTTTGTACGCGTTTGAGAATGCAACGCACATCTGTTTTGCTTCTGTAATAGCTAGCGTCGTCGAAGTTACACAGGCGTTATGAAACCCGTTGTAGCATATGTGAGTCCAGATACTGTTGAAACTCTTGCGGTAATACTGATTTTGCCGTTTGTGCATTTCAACGGGCACCTAGCAATGTCAACAATGAAAAAAAAACGGCAACAATATAAAATACACGATATAATATTTCTATCCTGGCAGCGTTTCCGGCAGGTCACTATAGTTAATCCACTCGTACAGATTCTTATATCAATTGCACTATTTTTTTATTTTTTATTAAGTATTATACATTTATTCATTGTAATTAATCATTCGTGATGGGAACATGACAATTGGGTCCCTGCGAACGTGTGCACTAATTAATAAATGAATAATATTTTAGTTCGCATGCAAAAAAAAATTTAAGCACAACTTTCAGCACGAAGAACTCAATGTTCGTCCATAACAAGGCATTTCCAGTGCGGCGCCAAACAGCCTCAAGCGCGACCTAGCCACGCTAATGTGATCAAATACAGAAGCCTTCAGCTCTTATTTAAGTCAGAGCCTACTCTGTTACTGTTACAACTGTAGTTAAGGCTCTCGCTTGGCAAAATGACAAGAAAGGCATGTCGTCGGGTAAACATTTCATGTTAGTCCCTTATATTTGATTTCCAGCTTACACGAGCCTAACAGAAAATGTAGAATCATTATTGATATTAATAACTAAATTCTATTAATAGCGAAAGTAGGTCTAAACTTAGAACAGTCAATAGACTGCAATATAATAATTCTGACCGCTTCTTGGAACGCGATTAATGATTCCAGACCTTAGACAGTAGTCTCTCCTCGCAGCCCTTCTCCAACGGGATTCGGCACGTTTAATACGTTTTTGCACCATGTTTGGAAGACATGATCGCAAGCTTACGTGCTCTGCAACTTGTGAAAAAGGCCACGTACAGCATACCATTGGAGGCACGCAAAACTGTTCAATCTTGAACTCTTAGTCGTGGTAATACATGCCTCAAGCGATATCAACGTTGGCAGCAGGAAATTGAAGTAGCTAAAGAACGGTCATGGCAAAAACACTAACAGAGAGACATTTCGTGTGTATTTCGATTCGCCTAAGAGTCGCTTTTATCTCACATTATCTGAGTGGTGCTCAAATACTAATATTAGTATTCATAATAGTATATATACAGCATTATCAGCAAGAATCGTTCACACATGTGGCAACAAGTTCCCGAACGTTATTATTTGTTATCATGACCTACCGCCACGAAAGCAACACGCGTATCCCGATGCAGCCGGTTAAACGATACCTGCCAAGGACGCCAAAGAAGTCATAATATTACTATACAGTTAGCTTTATTTATAAATAGTTGGTTTTGCCTGTTGTGCGTAATAGAAGAACACACGTTCAAATATCTGTTTATTATGTATTTGTTTATCACGGCTCCAATAGTCGAGGCCATGAAAGTGCTCTTTCGCATCGTTGGAGGCACTATACCATACTGTCGCTCGCACATGGAAGAAATTTCACGGAACTTCTTTTGATGACGCATCTTCATATGAAAGCTATGTATAGCAATTATAGGAATGAACACACGATCGCACGAAGTGTTCATTCCTATAATTGCAGCGCTTCCACGAACCAAACGTCATCGACTGGATTCCTTAAAACAGCGGGTGTCTGTGCCAGTGCCAATGCCTTCATAATCTTCCATTCTGACATGTGCTCGTTAAAAGCTACCGGTAAACAAGGCCATATCACCTGAATACCGTCGGAAGTGATGTGCACAATATTTAAGCTGAAGAGATCAATGCCAACATCCGTTAATAACTGATGAGGGTCGCGGATACTCTGAAAGAGTTGTAGTCTTTTCGGAATTCTTTCATCAACGTGCCCGGGGTAGTTTGTACCTCGAGACGAGAACACGACTCTCAGGAAGGAGAAAAGTGACAACATTTTGTAGTTCTTGAATCTAAACAAAGTTCGTCGCCTGCGCACCTAAATGGGATTGCCTTTGTCTTAAATACATTAATCCCGAGCATGCTGCTGGAACGCTGCAAGGTCGCAAGGGATTCTTCAGGTAGATTCGGTGGTAGCTTGTCAAGTAGAAGGAAGAAGAGCAAAGGAAAAGTTGTAACAAGCGAACCGGTTGAAATTGGAATCTATTGGAATTAAATGGAAATATCTAGGGACGCCAATACAGTGTTCGGCGTGCGCGTCAAGAAGGAGGGCAGCCGGTTGTTGTGTATCCCGTCCACGGACGGTAACGCGGCAGTGCATACGAGGAACATGGTGTCCCCATTGCGAAATTCGGCGATTGAAGGGCAGCAGCAAGATGTTGTCAGATTTTTGACTTTCGAAGGTATTCCACCAGCCGATACTCATCGGCGGATGGTGGCCGCATACGAGGTAGATTGCGTATTCGGCACGCGCCAGCGAGAAACGGATGTGCTCGTATTCATGAAACTTGGGAGGTGTTGAGTGATGATCCAAGAGCAGGCTAGGCAAGCACTGTAATCACGGCCGAACTCATAGGCAATGCGAGCGACCGGGTAAGATGTAACCGCCGTGTTACAACGCAGGTGTACGCAGGCAAGGTAATGCTCACCGTGCTATTTATTACCTTGCCTGCTAATTAAAAATATAGTAAATTTTTAGGACCGAGGCCCGATACTCATCAAATTCCTTGAGTACGAGAATGTTCAACAGTAACGTGATGTGAGACAATCCGTAGCTTACGCAACTGCATCCATCAAATGACCTGGGATGCTCACGGGCCAGTTGTTCTGCTACACGATAGTGCGCATCCACACGTCTTCAGGTCACACAAAGTGTCAAAAGTCATTTAAATACCCGTTATATATTATGCTCTTCTTCGCGATACCTCAGTGAGAAGACGAAGTCAACGGCTCCCGATTTCTTTCAGAATAATGCTAAGGAGACTGGCCTTCCACTCCGTGAGTACTTGGAACGTTCACCTTGTTAAATAGCGTAGTTAAGCAGAGTGTAAAGACAATCGCTTATATGCCATGTTAATTTGTGACATAAATCGAGCCCCGAGGCCTTCTGGGGCGGCGCTTTTATTATTCGCGTCAACTAGCTCGGAATAGCTTAAAAGATGGCGATACGGCTTGACCGGCTTTAGTGACATGCCTGTACCGTACTGATATTACCTCAGAAGCATAGTTCCAAACGGTTATTAAACTGGCAAACATTTGATGGAAATGCGGATCTGATTTATCATGTGGGATTGGATACAGAGTATCGCGCCTGCCGGGCGCGATTATAATTGTGATTTAGATGGGGCCGCGCGCGATATGTAGATTGCGGCTGGCTCTATATCGTCACCACGGGTAGGTGTTTTCTCGTATATCTAGCGTTACATGGGTTAATATTCGTAGCAAATATGTCTATTGTAGATTGCCCCCTAAATCCTCGACGAAGTCCGAGGTTTTAGCTGTGGGTATAACCAGTGTGCTACGAGACGCCAACGCGGTGATAAGACTCGAAGTTTTCCCGTTTTCAACTTTTTCGCTTGCCAAACCGACTCTTAGGGTCACCACATGGTACAGGCACTTTTTACGTCCGCAATGTTGGGGCATAGTCTTAATTACTCCAGCAGTGTTGCTATAACTTCTATAGGACTTCTATGTTGCAATTACGTCGATGACGTGCCCTGAAAGGGCTACGCAGTTATCTTTACTGTGGCAGAAAATTGGACCAGGGAGCTTGCTATTATTGCTGTTGCGGTGTTTCACGCGAGTAGCATATTGTGCTAATCAAAGTTAGATGGCCCTATCAGGGTCGTGCGAGCCCGATGTACATACCTTCGGATAACGGATAGACTTCGGCTTCTCAAAGATAGGCATGTGCTAAAATCAATATTTGATGTAGGTGCGCCCCCGCAATCTCAGAATACATAATCAAAGTCAGAAAAAATGTAATATGTTAGATTTAAGGTGTAGGATACTACAATATTAACACGTATGTAACGACGTATGGAATTTGATATCGATTTTCTCGTGCCAAATGGAATTTGCTATTCCTTATTGTCATGACAACCAATTTATACATCGCATAGTGATCTGAGAAACAAAGTGGGTTTGTAATACACTCAGAGGCTGTCATCTTCATATTAAACTAAACATCTTACTTCTGCAGCAGGGTAAGTTCTTGCCAAGGATATCTATGTGAAGTCACCGTGATGAAATATGCTAATATTTGCCTTTAAAATCAAGCGTCTTCACTCTAGACACATCTATGGCTACCGCTTGATCCAAATGTATTAATCCTTAAAATACAAGAAACTGACATGCCGTGAAATAGACTTGGCTTACGCAAGTTGGCCTTACTTTTTCAGTTGAAAACATGTTTTCGACTGATCTTTTCTCATAATAGAATGCATTCAATTGACGAACTTCGCCACAAAGATTGAAATTAACCCAAGCAAATAGATTGCAATAGCCTGAAAAAACAGAAGCAATATTCCTTTAGTTTTTGATCATTGCTTTGTTGTTTTTCATCTATTATTTTCTGCGATGTAAAACAGTTTTATTGAACTTCGAGTTAAAGTTATACGTACTGGCCCGTTAAATGCAAAGCAGCACCTTCTTAAGATTAGCTCACTTCCATTAGATGCCACGATCATTTTTTATCAAGGTTGACAAATAGACTAATTGCGATGTAAAATGACACGTACACAGACTCAGTTCATTCAGCTTGTTCTGTAAAGAGATATTCAAGTATTGGTCTCGATATATTTTTCTTTATTTGCCAAGTTGAGTCCATAGCTACGTTAAACAGTACAGCTAAAGTTTTTCAATGTTTAAAGCGCGCTCCTCATTGGCTATAGAAGAATTTGCAGCCATTCTACTATCTAGTTTAGTTCCTCTAGTAATTGCGTTAAGCTTTGATGGGAGAACGCCTTCGGGCGCTTGACACTCGTATTGCGCAGAATTCCTGTTTGGTTTAGACCGTTAATTTAGTTAGAAACTTGCGCCTGTCGTTTGTACTGACTATTCACACATTCAGTAAACGAAACGTCGTTACCCAGTGTATTTTGAAACATTTCATAAGCTCATGTCTAATATTTAGTCCAAATAGTTCAGCTCTATGTAAGACCAGCAACCTTGTCCACATGGACAAATCCAATCTTGAAATTAGCGTTGTGTGCTAGAGTATCCCTAGCGCATGCGCAATATTGCAAAATCTAATAATTAATGTGTTGTGTGTCTAGCAGTCTAATCGAGTTGTGTGTCTAGCAGCAGCTCTTATAGAAAAAGCAGCATCATCCGGAATAACTCTAATATACATCTTAAATGCAAGCAGGGCAATTTTCACCCTGTAAATATGCCTACCTGTAAGAAGTAAAGTTTAAAATCTTGAAAACACTTACAAACCGATTTGCTACGGCGCAAGTTAAAAACTGCCCTGATAGCATCATTCTAAATGACTTCTGCCCTATCAGTTATACCCCTGTTATGAATTCTCTAAATAGAGATACCATAACCAAGAATTTGCACTATTAGCATTTTATACAGCGTAAGAAGACGCTCGACAGGCACTTCCAGTTCTCGTAGACGACAAACTGATGAAATTACCGCATAGCATTTAGGCGTAACAACATCTAAGTGATCATGCCATCTAAGCGTCTCATTAAGCAAAATTAGCCCATACACTTGATATAAGAGGAGGGTGTCGTCACTTATGTTTCATTGAGTTTCAGAATCTGAAATTGCGTAGCCTTTCTGGTAGGGCGAAACAACATTAGTCCAGTTTTGGTTGCATTTGTCACCAGACCGAATTTTTTAAACACAAGAACAGCGTACTCTACTACTTGGATAGCCTTCTGTACATCAGCCTGTATTGCAGATGGTTGAATACAAAAAGAGAGGTCGTATCATCAGCATAGACGATGGGCTTCCAGGCCCCCCCTCTGTACTGGACGGCGGCAGAAACATCCAACGAGACACCGAGGCAAAACTGGTTGTTTTGGAACGAACTGACAATCTCCTGATAGAGATTAGCGATGGCCAGCTCCATTGAGCATGCCTTACGAAATCAAAACTGATTTCTCAAAAAGAATTCAATTTACCTAGAATGTCCTTTGCATCTGGACCTAACAATATTTTCAAATCTTTTGAAGAGGTAATCCACTAAAGAAATTGTGGCACACAAGAAAAGCGTAAGAGCACTCTGTTTGTAACAAACTCTGTAAGCTGATTCCCAATTTGTCGCTTCCCAACCCTTCTAAGCGCCACTACCTTGTCCTGCTTCAGCACTGCTAATATGTCCTTATCTGAAAAGCCAGGGTCAACCTGAGTAATCCGTGCCCAGTGGTTGACTAGGTTTCGACAACTTGTGGTCACGTGTATTTCGAGAAGCTCTGTAAAGCTTAACACCTTTTTGGTAACTTCAACTTAATTGGCTCAAACATGAACATAACCTGATTCCGATTTACGTTTAGTATCAGGGTAAAATCAAAACGGCTTTCTACAGAGAGCTAGAATGTTGCCCGTGGAAAGGCACGCTGTGTTTGCCCTGTGATCACCTCGATCTGAAACTAAAGCTTCCCTAGCACGTTCGCCGTATTTTTATTTATCACCTGCGTCCAACCATTACCCGAAACATTATTCCTAGCCTTTTCATTGTCATTAGCATCCACAATTAGCTGAGTTGCTGGCAACTCAACACTATTAGCAATTTCCTCGTTTCAAAAGACGTCACCTGTAATGATATTCACCACATTTGATGATACTGAGTGCACCGTTGGCAGGGTCGCAGCTTTGGGAACATTTACAGCTATTAGGCTACTGCTTGCTGCAGACACTTTTGAATTCGACTCTGTCTGCCCTGCTTTCCCCATCAGTTTCTCCTTCTTCCGCTTCGACTCTTCTTGCGGCTCCGCCTTATGTGTATTCACAGCGATTGCCCCTTTTTGCTTCGTTTGTACCGGGGCTCTATTGCCCGTAGCATCCACGATTCGCCGACTACACAGCAATTCACGTAGCAGATGACTTTATAGCAAGGCCTGGCAGCCTGCCTCACCACACTGCAAAGTAGGCAGCTTCAAGAATTTCCAGCTGTTTCTTTCACGGGTGTACCACCGTTGCATGTAGCTGTAAAGTCTCACTCAGCAAAGTCCATACTGGCGCTGGACGCTTAAGATACCAGTCTCACTTTTAATACAAGTACACCGACAGATGCACAGACTCAGGAAGGAATTACCTGTACTCACATCTGATGAACCACACGATCATAGCCACTCAAAATATCAGAAGACACGCGCCAGACACACCGCTGCACTCTATCCAAACCGAAACCGGATATCTCTTAGATATTGCATTATCAAGGCGGAATGGACTCAGTGGATAAAAATATCCTGATCAATATTCTCACACAACTCAATTTCGCTGAAGGTCTGATTGCATTTTGAATTCTTATTTAAGCGACAGGGTACAAGTCACCAGAAACGGCGACAATTTATCATCTCCATGCTCCCCATACCTCCGTACACCACAAGGGACCAGCCTCTGACCGACACTATTCCTAATATTTATTAACTCTCTTCTAAAGGCTAGTGAACTTAAGGCTATCGCTTTTGCCGATGACATTACTTTTCTTTGCCCAATTTCCTTACAAAATTAGACTAGCGATGTTGAGTACACAAACAGCCAGCTTACACTTATCTCAAATTGGTTTTTAAAACACAGGCTGTGTTTAAATATTAAAAAGACAAAAATGTTAATTTTCACTCCATGGTAAATATCAATAAGCCGACAAATAGCAATTAAACTCGAGAATACTAATATTCAATACGTATTCGAATATAAATGCTTGGGTGTAGCCCTTGACCCATTACTGACGTATCGAAATCACATAAATACCTTAGTTACCAAACTTGAACAGATTGTGCCCCAATAAAGCAAACTTAGCAATACTGGCGTATCCCTCAATGTGCTGTTGATTATAGATAAATCATTATTCCTCTGTTACATAACATATTGCTTACCACTATTCGGGTCAACGTTTTTAACACTTACACATAAATTACAGGTTGCACAGAATAATGCTTTAAAAGCTATTTTTGGGCTGCAGAAGGGATGAAAGTGTTTCTCATCTTCATGCTATTTATAAACTACTTGAAATACCATCACTTTACAATTTTGAATTAGGCATTCTTGCGTTTAAAAACTTCCGTGGTATGTTTCCTCCAGGTTTATCGTTTCATTTTACATTCAACACCAACAGGAATCGAAACAGCCCACCCCTGAGAATACCCAGTACGTATCGTAACTATAGACTTAAATCGCCTGATATAGCCATGGCCAAAATTTGGAACACTCTCGATAATGAATTTCGGGAATGTGCATCACTTAAGTTATTCAAGGAAAAATGGCATCATAAACTACACAATGAACAATGCCTCGATCGATAAGACATTTCAACGTTATTATTAATATATTATTATTAACTCTTTAGATAACTGGAATGACAAGTAAAACGATGTCTAAAACACGGATGTTTCGTAAAGAGCGTGTGTTTGAGATAATAATAAACTGAACTGAAACTGAACTGAATGACCTGGCAAAAGGTAGAGACGAAGCATGGCATACTGTACAAGCCAAGACTAGGAGGGAGTGGGTCCTGATGAAATGGCCACTGTCATGCAGCGAGAAATCGCACAAGGAAAAGAGCTAAGAAGTATCAACCAGTAAGACTTTCTTCCATTAAAGAGCAGAATATGACCCGCAGAATGTACCTAATGTAATAAAAGCTGTCTTAGGTTCACTGTGGGTTTCCCCTGATCCACTTTCTAACCTCTCATTTTCGTTGTTTTGATAGGGGCCGCCTTTCCTTCTACTATGTTCTATCGAGACTGCAGCCTCAGTTCGTTTTTGCGTGTTATAACCTCAATGCTATTCTGTATTCACTTCTTTGCCCTTCGTCAGTCATATAGCAGTATAACGGGTCCGTTCTCGCAGCGTCCTTCCGTCGTTTGGCTATTTGCAGTGCCTAATCAATGAGTCGCATGTTCTCTATGTTTAGACAGCCGAATGGAAACAAGTGCTCGCTTGGAGACTTGACAAAATGGCTAAGACGAATCCCGCTCTTTTCAGTCACTTGACGGCTTGGACGTGGGTTTACCTATGATGGGCGTAGCCGCCCCTACCAAGGCTACCGCATAGCTCTGTGGTATCCTTGGCTTTCTTTCTTGTTTCTCGGAATAGCCTGTCCAGTGTGTGGACTCCGCCTTTTACTTGTCCAGCCTGCTTTCTCTCCACTTGCTTGCAGAGCATAGCCACCTGTCGGAGCTTCTGAGCTGTGTCTCTAATTTCGAGATGACTCGCCCTGTGTTTTTCGATGAATTTTTGCAGAGATGCTTACTGTAAATGGCTGCCAATATGACTAACTGCTTAGCTCAAGGGTTCTCGCTCTTATTGTCGTCGGGCGGTGACAAGGACGCGTGCGCCGGCTGTTGCCCCGCAAACCGAGGCCGCGGTCATCGACACCTCTACCGTATCTATGGTCGTTGACTCCAGCATATCAACGGTGCCCCTAGCCGCCACGCGCACTTCTCCTTACTATTCTCTTTCGAGCTCTGGGGATCGTGACGGTATACGCGGCAACGCTGGCCATGGGCCACTTGCAGGGTCCTTCCCTTGTCCCATCGGTCTGTATCATATCTGCAGGTTTTGTGACTTCCTGCAGAAAGGTAGTAGACTAACTGAATAAATCTTGTTTGTCACAAAACGATCCGGTCAATGAACCACATGATGTTTGTTTTTGTTCGTTGAAAAGGACGGCGGCTCTGTAGGCGCCTTTTGAAATAGTCGCTAGGCGTTGCTGCGTAGGCGCTGTCTGAAATAGTCGCTTGGCGTCAGGATATATTAAGACCGTTCCAATTACAAGTTGATGTGAAGCGGCGGGTGGTGTCTGAACTCCTAGATACCAGTCGATGTCTGTTATTTAAGAAGTACGTGAATCCCAGACATGCGTCTAGGATCCTGTAAATGATCTACTAATTAAGTTTTAGCTCAAATTTGATAGCTGCAAAATAGCTCAAGCTTTTTTTGCAACGAGTCGAATGAATAGCTAGAATTCTGCCTTCACTCAGAGAGAGAGAGAGAAAGACAGTTTCACTCGGTTGAAAATCTGCGTTCGCTACAAACAGGCCGTAGAACTTAGAACTTAGTCTAAAAATAATCCTCGCTCAAGTATTATCATTGAGTTGGTGCCCGTGTTGTTGACACCTTCGGTTCTACCTTCAATACGTGTATCCTGTCGGAGCGATTGGGCCTGTAGACCGCAGGACTTCATCAGCCAACTAATGTGCGCTTCTGGCCTCTCTACCTGACCCAAGTATATTGAAAATAGTTTAATTTTATTAGGTTGCTTTGTGCGCATTTCAACGACGTGTCGCTCGCGATATACGATCGGATCCCCCATCGGATGAGCGTGTCTCGGCATAGCAATAGACGCAACATACGCCAAAAGCTTTTTTGTATGTGTTGTCAATCAATTGATTAGCACGACTAGTATTACACTTTCAGGTTGTTCACATCGAACCGATCAACCCGGCAACATTGGCGGCCAAAACTTAGTGAGCTTGTTGTGGTTCAAATTGTCGTCGTCGTCATTGTTGTAGTTGTTGTTGTGTTGTTGTTGTTGTTGTTGTGTTGTTGTTGTTGTTGTTGTTGTTGTTGTTGTTGTTGTTGTTGTTGTTGTTGTTGTTGTTGTGTTGTTGTTGTTGTTGTTGTTGTTGTTGTTGTTGTTGTTGTTGTTGTTGTTGTTGTTGTTGTTGTTGTTGTTGTTGTTGTTGTTGTTGTTGTTGTTGTTGTTGTTGTGTTGTTGTTGTTGTTGTTGTTGTTGTTGTTGTGTTGTTGTTGTTGTTGTGTTGTTGTTGTTGTTGTTGTTGTTGTTGTTGTTGTTGTTGTTGTTGTGTTGTTGTTGTTGTTGTTGTCGTCGTTGTTGTCGTTCTTGCAATATTGATTGTCGCTGTAGTCCCTACGGATACTTTTGCTGATGCTAGTTCTATTATTGCTGTGTTTCTTGTTGATTCAAACGCTGCTATTGCTTCAAATGTTCACAGTGGTTCTGTTGTCGCCACCGACTGTATCTGTCAATGCAGCGCAGATCATTCAAACACCTACGTGCATGCACAGCTAATATCGTAGTCAGTCGAAAGAAAAACAAATCGTCGTCGTGCAAAAGAGTGCCCGGCCCGACGCTGGCTGAGAGCAACGACGATCTGGCTGTGTTTGGCGCGGCGACAAATCGTCAGTTGTCTGTACAGGCGCAGGCGCAGCATGGGTAGCGGCGTCGAGCCGACCCGTGGTGGTGTTGGTGGTTGCGGTGCTGGAATGCCTGCAAACGCGACGCTGTCTGGCGAAACTGCCCGGGGCGATCCTAATTTCCCTCAGTAGGATTTAGTCGTTCTGCATTCGACGTGACGCGATATGATACGAGTCTACACGACAGGCCGCCCGCCGTTGGTAGGCTGATATTTGTCGTCGTCGTCGTTGTTGTTGTCGTCGTCGTCGTCGTCGTCGCCGAGATGTACGAGAGATGAACATGGATGCCGTTTTGGCTCAAGCGTTGCCGCTCAATCAATACGTTGGATTGCGGCCGTGATCGGTCTGCCGTCGCTAAATTGTCTGGGCGCCCAACTACTAAAGATTCGCCGAACCTCTGTAGGTCTGAGTGAATCGCAATGCTGTGTACACAAATATGTGTAGACAGAGAGACGCAGAGACAGGCTGACAGCCTTTGCGGATTTGACGATAGCATTCCGCGGGCAGGCAGGCGGGCGGGGCGATTTCGTCACCTGCGGCTACATCAATTTATTTTTCATATAGTTCAGAAATTAGTTTGCGCGTGAGAAACAGCGCTTGTAGGAGTGACACGCCTAACAGGTTGTACTTTCTTTTTCTATTGTCCTCAAATAGCTGCAGCAATATGCTAATACATCACTCCTTTAGGCTGCGCCAGGACGGCCTTGGATTTTTAACGAGAGTCCTACTACACGCAAATGTTCGGTACGTCGTAGATTATTTCGTTCGATGTTATCATTGGCGCGCCGTTCGCGGGTGGCTGTGCAAGGCAAAACTCGAAACTGAAATCGCGGAGATCAAAATAATGGCTCTCATTAAAATGCTCAGAAGAAGGCTGTACTACGAGCACACTGTATTTGCCGGCGAATTAAAAGTACCCACCTGGAAAACCGTAATTTTGGTAAGCATTTAAGCTATTGTTGGATGGCTGTTGGGGAATGGATCTGCAGAAACGTTTGTTGCGAAGTCCCAGAAGCCGTAACTCTAAGATATGTATGTCTGCGTGCAGCGTATGCCATGTATATTTTAGATTACATTTTTTACCTTTCAGGTAAGCCTGCCAAGCCAGTAATTTCATAGCTGAACAGTTGTGGTTTATGCTAGCATAGAGCATACACGCGAATCTGCTTAAAAAGTATAAGAAAACACATTTGGTAATTTCAAACATTAATTCAAATCATAGTTTATTTACGTATCCTTCAAGGCAGACATCCGGCGAGTTTAACGAGAAAATGTTTTCTAGTTAGACCAGCGAGGTCTCTTTTTCAGCGAGCTCATGTAATATATTTTATTCTTTTTCTCCACAATAATAATAATAATAATAATAATAATAATAATAATAATAATAATAATAATAATAATAATAATAATAATAATAATAATAATAATAATAATAATAATAATAATAATAATAATAATAACAGTTAACCCGGTCGAATTAGAGGTTCTTGGGGCTCCACTTAGTCCACAAAGTATTTTCAAGACCTTAAGAGATAAACGCCGCGCGTTGCTACAGACACGACCTCGTCTGTTGGCTATGCACTCACAAGCGGCACTTTGTCTTTGGAGATATAGTCTAGGTTCCCCTAAATTCAACTACACACTACGCACTTCACCGACAAGCCAATGTCCCGACGCCCTACAATCGTACGACGACTCTACGAGGGACATATTGAGCGAAGTTCTCAACATTGACTTCACGGACAGTACGTGGCGAAGAGCAAGTCTCCCCATAAGAGAAGGTGGACTGGGTATTCGATCAGCAGCAGAATTGGCTCCCATATGTTACGCAGCGTCATTATTGGAATTTGGCCAGCTGGCGGAGACGCTAGTTGACCCGAGTGCTCACCACCGGCTGTACATAGCTAAGCAGACGGCAGAGTCACTGGTCAAACTGAGATTGGATCCAGGCCCTTGGGAAAAACATACAACGCAGAGAGTGCTCGACAACTACAGATGCAAAGTCATAGCTCGTGAGATCATCGAAAGCCTTGAGTCTCCCACAGAGAAAGCGGTCTTCTTGGCCGCACGAGACACCTTCAGTGGCGGATTTCTCAGAGCTCTCCCGTCACCGCAGCTCGGCACTATGCTGGACAACATCTCATTCCGCATGGTGTCGGCCCTAAGAATCGGCGGGCCGATATGCGAACCACACATTTGTAAGGCCTGCGGAAAACCAGTGGAGAATGATGGCCTCCACCCCTTGAGCTGCATCAAGAGCCAAGGCCGGGCCCCTAGGCACACCGAAATAAACGCAATAATTCAAAGAGCTCTCCGGAGAGCAGGAATACCTAGCATGCTGGAACCCAGACTTGGACTTCATGACGATAAAAGGCCCGACGGTGTGACCATTCCGCCGTGGGAAAAAGGCAAATGCCTGGTTTGGGATGCGACAGTATCCTGCACGGCCGCACCGTCTTATTTATGCCACAGCGCGACGGAGGCGGGATGGGTTGCCGAACACGCAGAAAAAGAAAAGTGGCGTAAATACAAAGAGTTAGAGCCTAGATACAATTTCGTGCAATGGAAACAATGGGCCCGGTCAGCAGAAGTACAAGGAAATTTATAAAAGACTTAGGTGATCGAATACGAGCAAACACCGGGGATATACGCGAAGACGAATTTCTGAGGCAGCTGCTTTCACTGGCAGTGTGCAGAGGAAATGCCGCGTCGATATTAGGTGCGATGGGCTGAGAACAGATAGATGGTAACCATGAAATAACGAGGATACACATTCACACCTCACAATTGTATTGTCCTAACACATATTAATGAAAAAAAATAATAATAATAATAATGACTAAAAAAAAAAAAAATAATAATAATAATAATAATAATAATAATAATAATAATAATAATAAATTATATGTTATAATGTAGGATTGGCCGTGAGGAAAACTGTATAAACTGTCTAGCATGAATGCAAGCATTCCAATTTTTTCAACAAAAAACTATTTATTTGCGTCTGTGCAGTCGTCGTAGCGTAGTGGCAGCGTCATCGACTACCATTTGTTGGACCCCGGTTCAACTCCCAAGAGTGGCTAATTTTTAGTTGTTTTTTTTACGCCCATTCGTTACAAGATATTTGGACATCTAAGACGATGCCGGTCGAATCTAGCTGCAGTAAGCCGCCTGGTAGTTTTAATATCTCCAGGCTCAGGGAGACACCAATCGCTGCCCAAGCTGACGTCCCGAAGCCGGCTCAGAAGAGAGCTTGCAGCGCATCGCCTCGTGTATAATATTTTGATCCAACTACAGGTTCCGGAACTTCGGAAATCTCAGACGGAGGTGTAACACCAGGGTGTAAGCGAAATAAGAATTCCTCTGTAGAGTGCGATGAACATGCCAAATCGCTTACGTTGGTGGTGTCTAAGCGTGAACAGAAGGTTATATCTCGATAGCAACGTTAGTTGGACAAACCGAGAATGGAGACATCTAGCGGCCAATTCAACGCCTTCAAAGTGGTCATACGGAGAATAGACCACTGAGGATCCAGCTTCTTAACGAGTTCGCTGACGGAACATTACTGGAGCTATGTAAGGCTATGCACTATAATTGTCCTGACTGCAAGATGTAATCTACCATTAGCCAGTTCTGCTATTGGAGTATGTTGTATAAAACCTGCTCATACGATTTACGAAGGAAGGCGTCACTTGGCTTGTTAAAACCCTCAGTGCGACAGAATGTGTTATGATGCTCATGACCGGCGAAATGTATATGTCCGAGAGACCTGCTCACGCCCTTCTACTCCGAGTTTAGCCTTGCCCTTGTGGTGTAAAGCTCTGGGTTAGTGTCAGCTATTTTTGCCGTATACTCCTTAAGGAACTAGAGATACGCTAAGAGCGAGGCATAGCAAACTGCATTCTAATCGGCTGCGCGAGTAGAAGGTGGTGATTGACTAGCAAATAAACGAGTGGGATGCTTAGGTAATGCCTGTGAATCGATATATACACTCTAGTTCCTGCCTTTATAGTCTGAGCCATGCTAGCCGGCCTGCGAGTCTGAATTTAGTGGTTTCCATTTTTCCGGTGTTGATTTCGAGGCCAACTTCTTCACATAAACTGCCAACAAAGCTACAGCCGTTGTATAGTTTTAGATCATCCGCGTACAAGTTAAGCCTTGAAGTCACAAGCAAGAACGACACTGCTGTCAATGAAGGTGAGATGTTCCAAGTCGGCGATAAGTGTGGCCCTGTTACGAGAAAGCTCTGCTGCTGTACCGGTAGGGGTAAAATAGGAGCAGATGAGCCGCACTCGACTGCTGGAAGATCGACAGCCAATGTTTCAGAAGATATCAGGACGGTCACCGGATCGCAGGGTATTTGGGCTTCGATTAAGGACAGAACATCTCCTCTGGACTAGGACATTTCAATCCTTGCAAAAGACCTCAACTTAGCCATTGGCAGTTCACACACCTTATAGCTCCATCGTCAGCCAGGTTTTATTTATGAAGGCAATGTCGATTTTCAGAGCTATCATACTTAGTCAGACAGTCGATTGCATCAGGTTTTTCCAAAGAACGCGCGTTTTAAGGAATGCATTTCAGATCAGGGTATTTGTTATTTTATGGTTCATTGCAAAGATTTCCCGGGCTAGATTCATTATTGTATTTTCGTCTATGTAGGGGATGTAACGATTTCCCTGACACTCATATGATAGAATGGGAGTCGATGACGTCACCACTTCTCAGATGGCCGGGAAACTCTTTTATTATAGCACCGGAATTCCAAATAGATAGGTTGTAAAGTTTTTGTCGGCATCGCTGTACAGTATCTCCACATAGAAGGAGCTGCAGTGGAAATATTTAGTTTTGCTTTTCGTAACAACTACCGGAAATATTCTAGATGACGATAGGTGACGGTGGAGTTAATGTTGCCGAAGGCGCACAGTTTTGTCCATAGATGAACACCTTTTCAGTACAGAGACAAAGGTACTCGTGCGGTAGGATCGCTGGTTCTTGATCAGAATGGGCACCGACGTGCACTACTCGGCGTTTCTAAGTCTACAAAAACTTTCCAGGCTGGCTGTCAGCCAAAACTTAACATTCACGGGACTGCTTTTTGCATTGCTTCAAAGATGGACCCCCCTAATACAAATGTGCAACGGAGGGGCTCGAACCCGTGCACCTATGTGTCTCCTCCGGTTGCGAGGCGCAGGCGAATGCAGCGGCACGCCACCGGGCAGACCAACTCGACGTCATCTGTGTTTCATCTTCTTCCAAGTCTCACTAGTTTCGGTTCTAAAAATGGCTCCGATTTCGATTTGGGGCCAAGAAGCGGTTCAGGCTGCGGCCACACGATAAACTTGTGGCACGGTTTGCCCTTCTACCTTGCTTATTTGGCCTTGACGTTTGTATCTGTTGAGACTGCAGCAATTTGTCCATTTTCTTCCCCAGACGGTCGTTTTTTATTTTCTCTACGTTCTTTTGTTATCAGCTGGTCAACAACTGAGTGTAACGTTTTCATTTGGTTGGTAAGATCATTCACAAGGGTGAGCACATCGGACTCTAGGTCCATATCGTCATTTTCGTTGTCGCCTTGCAACGGGGGACTCCAATTTGCACATTTGTAGCTGTTTCTTATCTTATCCTTTTTTGCTTCTGAATAGAAGTGTGGCGTGCACTTGAGGTGCACCCATAACTGGCACTCAATGCATTTCATCTGGGTAGCCCTTTCCATTGTCGAGTTGCAATTTGGGCAGGCGAGGCTATCTTTGGGCTTTTTTGTGTTGTTTGAGACCGCAATGTTTTGGCCCGAGTTTGTTTGTGTACGTGTCACCCTTTGTATATGTGCATGTTGATATTATGGGATCGGGCGGAAATCGACTCCGAGGCACGGCCATAACCTAGATACCGCGAAAAACAGTCAAGTGTGTCTGGCAGAGTATCAAGTGACACAGCAACCGGTGAGGCTTCACGGAGAGCGTTCACCGCGCAAAAGTTGTTCCGAAACATTGTTGCTTCAGGCTGCTTCGGAGAAAGGCACCGCTTGGGAGGTACGCGGTTACACAAAGAAGCTCGTGTGCAAGAAATACCACCTTACAGACACTACAAACAAAGACAGAGCGCACTTTTTGGACAAGAGAGCCGCGGAGACGGTCGGTCTACTTGACCGTAAGAAAAGGAACCGAAAGATAAATATATATATATATATATATATATAGCCCTTGCCACGTGCATGCTATCAGTCAAGCGGCCACGGATTCAATTCACTTTATCTCCCTTCGCATATTTACATACAATAACTTAAGAACTTTCTGCGATAGATCTAGGAAAGCAGCTGTGCACCTGTAGATCGCACGCACATATATATATATATATATATATATATATATTTCAACGGCTGTAAGCACCCATAACCATAAATGCCAGCTGTGACCGCTCAAACAAGATTCAGAGCTTACGGAAATCGTCGGATGAGCTAAACAATAAACTTGTGCTCACATCGAAGATACAGCCTAACCGACATGCTGCCCATAACAATTCCCGTTGCAACAGTTGGTGGACAACTGAATGCCGCCAAAATGTCACGTATACGTGAAAGAGACGCAACCAATAGTACGCTTCGGGACATCAACATTCACAATGGCGCGCGTAACGACCACGCTCCGGGCGATACAGCAAAGTAGGTCAAACAGTGCGTGCAGGGCAAGCAACGGGCAGATGTGCTAATTACCAAAATTAATAGAGTGACATCTAAAGTTTGGTCCAGATGCGGGCATTCCCCAGAAAAAAAACCGACTGAAGTCATCATTTGTCTAAACTCACCACTTTGATGCGTGGTGAGGTGAAAGCATATGCCTATCGTATATTCAGAAACAATGCAGACGGGTCCGGGTCACTAAGCTGGCCGGCTCAATCGAAAGCATAACAATAGCTTTCGTGTCGAGATAAAGGGGAATAACTTCAGAGAGCTATTAAACTACTCGGCGCGCAGCTGATCTAACCGGCCAGAATAAATCCGTGTTCGCGCCGTTCGAGAACAATGAAACCTATTCCAAATGTGTTGGCTTTAATCAAGCTCTAGCGGCAGCAGGACACGAAGTGCAAACAAATAGCCAAAACTAGTATATGTTTGCCTATGAAGAAGCGAAATCGCTTCGAGAAGGTAAGACAGCGTCTTGTGTTTTTAAGGTACAAACATGCGTAATTAGAGTACACACACACACACCGGGATGTAGGCTTTAGTGAGATAATTACGCCAATTGAGGGAGGCCAATGGTCTAAATGAAGCGTAGCCGCTTCCACCACAAAAGCTCACTTGCTATTGTGTACGTGAAAAAAGTATTTAGAGATTCAACTATTGTTGTATCGATATACAACGTACGTCGGTTGGAAGTATAAAAACATAATTCCAACTTGCGAACACAGTATTTTGGAATATCAACACGCCTAAGCTGGGACAGGCCTTGCAGCTTGGTGGCAGCGCGGTAAAATGGATATTGCTATGCCATCTTGCTAAAACAAAACGGATGCATATGGATACTCCCAAAGACATAAAGCGCGGTTTGATAACGAATGCCATACAATTATATAGATACATTTTGAAAACAGTAACTACGCTATTTGAAATAAGCTTTGAGCGCAATGAAGCGGAAATATAAAAAAAACGATACGAGTGCAGATGTACGTGTCTAGAACACTAGGCCAAATATTGTGGCTTTGTGTAGTAGGCTTTGATAAAGGCATGAATTCAAGAGGCAAGAGATGGTCCTGAAATGACTGCCAACGACGAAGAGGTCCTGAAATGACTGCCAACGACGTTGAAGGAAGCCGGACTAGAAAGTCGAACTAGGCAGCTACGTTCAATAGTCTATCTTTCACAAGCCATAGATTCTCCTGTCTCGACGGCTAGGACGAACTTGCTGATAAACACCTCAACTTGGATAAAACATTTCAAGCTTTTGCTTCACCAGAGAACAGGTTTCTTGCTATTCAGTGGTTACACCGTCGAGAAACTCTAGCATGTATGCCTGGTGAAGAATGGAGTTAGTCCAGCTCATAGATAAGACTAAAAGCTACCTAACGGCTCGTCATATTACAATATGATGTCTGCCAAGGCAATATACGAGATCCCTACGTCGTTACTCTTTACGCGATAGTGTGTCTAATATGTGCCTTTTCCTCAGAAAAGGTTGTTATCTCGATGATCAACAAAAAGTCTATAAATGAATTTAAAATGTGCGTCATATAATTGTGCATCACATACTGATAAACAACGTCATACTTGCTTGACTTGTGCCATACTGTTAGATTTTACAATTGTCTTGGACTGCGTTCAATGAGATCGATGTCTGATTGCACTCTCTATTACTACCTGGAATTAAGAAACAAATGTAATACTTATAGAATTAACGACATCCAGAGTATCCTGTAAAGGTAAAAGCGGTGCCCGATTTGTTAAAACTCTTACCCAGAATATAGGCGTTGCCCAACAGCGGACCCGTTGTTCAAACTATTTCTAGCGACAAGGGGCTTCTCCTTAAGACAGGGCCCTAAGATACATCAAGGTTTCACATTTGTTCAATGCGGAATAGCTCTACTACAATAGACGAGGCCAACGGAAGGGCATGAAACACTTTCAATACTACTTGAGCACCATCGTCTATAGATACCACGATAATGAGGTATGAATCCTCGAAAACAAATGAAAAACCGTATACGTTTGCGCGCTCTCAGCTCCAGTTGCCAGTTAACCTTGATACTCTCGGGCTGCAAAGCCCCTCCAGACTTGCTCTGCCTAGATCTCTCATCGACGTTTGCCTGCCAGCAATTGTTCGAGCCCTCCTCAGACAAGACTCCTTATTATCTCACCAAGGCGAAGCCGTTTAGGAGTTCAAGTGAACTTTTGATATTTTGTGTGGTGCTTGCGTTTGCGGAAAGCCGTTTTGAGATTTCAAATTGACACGTGTTTACTTTTAGCGAGGTCCATACAAGCGTGTTTCGCGGGATGGCCGAGGCGGGTTCTTCCGAACCACCCGTGCCGGCAGGTTTGGCGCATGGCAACCTGTCAACAGACAGTTGCAGCAACCATATAATATATAGAATTAGCAACGCACTGGCGGCAGAGAGATTTCAAAAAATGAAAGGATTCAACAACTCTGCCAGATTCTAGTCAGGTGGAGGCGGAGATCTACTGCAAAATACGAAGTCCCCCCGCGGCAAGAAAAAGCAGGTCAGCCCAAACGAGAAGAAAGCCGATCTTTGCAAGGTCAGAGAGTCAGAGGCTCTCAATGCCAACTTGCAATTGCGATCAGCTGGCCTCTCCTACAGAGAAAACCCCACAGGAGAAGAGTGCAAGGTTTAGAAAAAGTCGTTTCGCCCAAGAAGTTAAACCTCATAAAGCAGAATGCTCTTGATGTCAACGCTTGTTTAGCGTGGAACTGAACAATTAAATATCCTCGGCGCAGATAGCACCAAGTTTTCATGCCGAAGATCTGGACCCGGCTTTTGCAGCCTTCGGCGACGTTGCTAGATTTATTGATATAACGCATGGGTTCCGAATACTGAAGGCGAACATTTAAGCCGTCGGCAGAGGGCAATTTAGCTGGTGTGACTCCACTGTGGCATTTCCTACCGTAGCGAAATACATATTTAGCCCGTCAGCGTACGACCCGATCTTGCTGTGATTTAAGCTTGATCCCATCGCTTCTGCCACAGGTTTTCTTAATAAACCTCAAAAACGACTTTTATAAAACAACTTAAGCATCCCGGAGTGAATGGAGATATCGGTAACGATTGCGTAGATAGGCGGCTTTAGTATCGGGTAGACGTATCATACGATACCGGCGATACAGCTTGCGGACGTGTCGTCGAAGTCGCCAGAGCCCTAGGTAGAAAGAAAACGAATCTCTCCTTAATGAGCTACCAAGCTGAGAAGTTTGGCAAAAAGAAAGCACATGTTTGTAAAAAGAAAATTTTTAAATGCGGATTTTAGATCGGTTTTATCGAATAGCCTTACCCAGAAAGCGTTTCGAACATTGTCATAAAAGTCGCCAATGCTGGCCATACTGTGCTTCATGCGGAGTGCAGGAGTCGCCGAATGCAACAAAGAAATCTAATAGCATTATCAGACAAATAAACTATAAAACTAATAGGGTAGTGATCGAAAACAACAGAGCCTCAAGAATTGCCAGCTGAATAGAGTCGAAGCGCAGATGGATATATGATCCCTTGCAGTAAAAACGAAGGATAATTGACGGGTGGGCGGAATTAAAATTGGCATAGCCCATTGAGAGGTAGGAGATCTTAGTGAACGTCGGTAAGATGCCGCCTAAGATGTTGAGAAGGGTAGATGTCTGAGTTACATGACTAGATTAAAACCGAATAGTATAATTTAAAAAGCGTATATTTTTACATGCAGGTGTATCGCTTGGACTTTTCATATCATGTAAAACTCTATACAGCATATTGGTAAGTAATAGTCAATTTTAAATAATTTATATATATATATATATATATATATATATATATATATCAATTGTTGGACAATTATTTACACCTCATTATGTGATAGATAAATATATGCTTACTTTATCTATCGCAGTATATATATATATATATAATACCCCTAATGTGGTTTAGATATACATGTATATGCTACACTTAATGCTGTAAGATAATGTTATGTACTCTCGGCGAACCTAAACAGATAAATTTAAATCCGTTAGAAAACATTTTAAAGAAGAAACGGTATATCGCATAGCAGCTAATTGGTCAATCGTAGTTGAGTCATATGTGTTATCTGTTAAAACAAATAGGTTGGACAAACGTAGAAATTGTACATAATTGCAGTCAAACATTTTGCAAGTAAGTTCTTTTCTTACAAACGACCTTTCCAGTATGAGTAACTGGCACACGCACAGCCGCGTTTGATGTGCGCAGGCATTAACAAGGACCTACATTGCCCGGAGAGTCATAAATTCCAATATGTGAGCGTAAACAAATTTTCAACGTATTTGTCAGTCTGTTTGGCTTTTAAGCAGAGTCTGTTTGTGTGCACGTATAAGTGCGTATATACGTGAAATCTTTTTTTTAGAGCAAATGATGGGTCTCTTTGAAGTACAAAATTAGATTTATGCTCCATCCGTCTGCATGGGACCGCTGAGTCGGACGCGGAGCGTCGCTTAAAAATCGTAAAAATGTGAGAACCTACTATAAGCTATGCCAACTATTTGTTACTTATATAAAACGTAGCTCACAGCTCTGACGATATATCTGATATCTACCTTCGACACATGACGGGATACTGGCGCCAGTAGTTGGTTGAGCTAAATCCACCCATACTCCACGCAGGTAAAATCATACATATTTATGAAAAATTAAACGACTTGATTGTATTTCTTGTTCTGATAGGAGGTGACTGCATCACTGTAGTAGCTAAGATAGTAGCTAGTCAGACGTTCCTATCTTCACGTGCGTTTATGCGGAAATCATACAAACGTAAATACCAAACTCCTATACTACTACATTTTCTGCTTCGTTAATGTTGGCAAAATTGCTTTTGTACAAATTTTATATACAGCATCAATAAACTACCACTAGTGTTAGCAACATAACGCTCTCAAGAGGATCTATATGCAGATAGCACACGATAACATTTAACATCGTGACCAAAGCATTCTGATGTTGCCCTTTCCGCAAACAGTGCCAAAAGTGCAGATATATATATATATATATATATATATTGTCGTACTGCATAATACGTACGCGAGCACTGCGATAGCCGGCGGCAGACGATTTATTTCAGCGCCCGAGGAGCTTTTAGAAGACGGTCAAGGGATTCATGGGGGCGGCTAAATTTGTGCTAAGCACGATTGCACAGGATCTCAAAAGTGCATGTCTCTCTTTTCTAGTGCGGGTCTTAGCCTATCGCGTCAACCCCCTCATAACTATTTAGTTTCCCACAAGATCATTTGTCGCAACATTATTAACGAGAGCTGACTGGTGGACCTGTTTGGTCCATCTAAAGGACCTCACATAAACTGCGTTTATATTACCCATTTCTGCTGTGTATGTTGCTTAACTGCCAAAACGGAAGTGTTCGCTTCACTTGAGAAACGATATGGAGAAACAGTTGCCCTCTGCCGTAAATTGTAAGGGGATCTTCAAAGGATCTTAAAAAGATAAACGGATCACTCGCTGACGGAACGTGTAGTTTTCAAATTAAGCTTACAACAATGCAACTGAGATTTAATTCACATGCACAGTCGCTTCCGCCAGGACTGTTGTTGTTGTCAACATGATGCAATTATGTTACGAGGCTCGACCAAAAAAAATGGGGCGAATATTATTAACTTAAGGAACAACAATATCTCCAAACCAGAAAGCCTACGCTGGTGGCGAAAATTTGCTCGTTTGCTTTGCACGGTTAGCTGACTATTATATGATAAAGTAAGTGGTAACCGGCCGCACATAAGGTATATAGGACTCGGCGCTCTGATGTATGAGCCTCTACAATCTTCATCATTTTAAAGACTATGGCTTGAACAAAAAGGGTCACTCTTCGGGCAGGGTACCTGGGTGACTGGAGCCCCCGACACCTATGTCGTTTCATGCTTAATGTCTCGTGTGTTTTTCAATACGAAATACCCTATGTTATCCGTAGTCGTACCTACGTACGGCGCGGAATAAAATAAGCTTATTTCGCTTTGCTACCACACCTTGTTCCACAAACGGTGACGAATTTGAAGAAATTATTGATATAATGATTATATCAATAATTTCTTCAAATTGAAATAGTCTCAGCTTTGGATAGGTCCGCTGAGTGTAGAACACGCAAACCCATTGAAAACAGAAAGAACTCAGCCTGCTTTTAGAAGATCTATGAGCTAGCCTTAAGGTATTTTGCGCATGCACAGTATTTAAGTTTCCCTCGAATCCAGAAGTCTCTACGTTGAGCATATACATATCACTGAAAATTGGGAGGCCCTCCTGAAAGACGTACAATGCCGGATGCGCACTGAGAGTGACCAACCTCAAGCACCAAACGTTGACTTAGCGGCAGCGATTGTAAGGCCCCTGCTAAAAACGGGGTACTCCGAAACTCCCGCGAGGTTAACTCTAATGTTTGACCTCTGAAAAATGCCCACAGTTGCCAAGAAATCAAAACCCACCTAAATATGGCAGGACTGTCCTTTGCCTCTGAGAGCTTTACTGCCGGCTAAGAACTATGCTAGGTAATACGTCTCTCTATCATGTGAGCTACAGTATCGGTATCCACACCGCTATCGGAGGGCTGCATCGAGACACTGTGTGGCCGACGTCGTCAGGCTGGCCTGATGCGTATAAGACGCATGTAATTCTAAATCATGACCATATAGTGCTGTAACTGTCCATGTCCCGTGAAGATCTGAGTTGCGAAATACGTTAGAGGTTAAAACTGGATTACTTGCTAGTTCCAACCGTATCCCGCAGAAACTTTTTGCTCGGTCAGACAAAGGGCTGAAAGTGGTATTCCTCTACCCAGCCATAGATGTGTAGGAGCGAGAGGTTTGTTGAGGATTCCAAGGGTGTTTGCCGTCGAGCGGTGACTAAAACGCAAGTTGTCGATAATTTCAATTCCGTCGGACATGCCCTTAAACCACAACCCCCGTCGCAGACCAAGTTCCAAAGAATAAGACCGAGGACAGTTCCCTGCGGGGTCCCAGCGGTAATCTCCTGGGTCCGGGCTCTTGGCGGCGTAAGTAGGGGAGATCCCTTTCTCTGGCATTGCCATGATGGTGCTCCAGTTTGTGGTTTTAACATCATTTTTCGCGTACAATTACATTAAAAATAACAACGAGCGAGTCTTAAGCGGGACAGCAGTTTTCTGCCGCGTCCTGGAGAGTACTCGGTGCAGGGCATCCAACGTCTAGCGGCCCCCTTGCTGGCCCGTGTTTGAGTGCTCAACATCCCGCCTTGTGTGGGAAACCGTCCGGTCCTGGCAAGGCCGGGTGCCAGGTGTTTGCCGCACGTGAGGTCTTATCAGCGGTGGTTGAGGCTATATCTTTCCGACCCTGCCCGATGGCGCAAGGGGCTCGTGGTGCCTGCTGGGCAAATAGCGCGGGCGCCAACCACAAAGTTCCAAACAGGATGGGTGGGAGCAGGCAGCGAAGCTTGCGCATATTTGCTATGAGTCCATCTTGGGCCTTGCTGAAGCTACTAGGGTAGCTTTCTAGAGCCTTGCCGGTGACTTTCTCTTAACATGCCAGCGAGCCATGTGATAGTTGAAACGAGGCTCCAAGAATCCTGTTGGGCTTCTTCTCTTCGAGGACTATTCTACTTCTTGAGTCTCTTAGGACTCTAGTAACCTCGATTCAACTACGCGCATAAGTTTCCCTTCCTTTAAAATTTGAGTGGGCGTTACAAAAACGTTTATGCCAGCTTCGCAAAAGAACGGTAATGTAGTAATTGGTCAAGATTATTCTTACTAGAATAGAGCAGTCAGAATTTAAGCTCAAGCTTTTTTAAGTAATAAAAAATAAAAGAAAGTACAGTCGCTTCAAATACCCGAAACCTGATGCTAGAGTTTGGACACCTCGCTGACTATCAGCATCTGTGGCATTATTTAAAAATATACAGCCTTTGCAATTGTTGGCTATTCTGCAGAACTAGAACCAATGTATGGTGTGGGCTAGCCCTTACAAATAGCAGTAGTCTAACGCCTAATATCTAAAAACAGCGCTTGCCTTAATCCTAAGTTATACAGAACGACGTAGAATCGTACTAATCCCTGTTGTTAGTCACATTTTTTTAAGAATAGATAATAAACTAAGCCACTGAGAGTCAGCGACCATGCTGCCATTCTAGGCCTCATCAACGATAAACTCGACTCAGGACTGGATAGCAGACTGGGACACCATATTTGTTGCGACGACTATGGAAGCATGAAGCAAGACCCCACTAGCATTTCAATGTTTTTTCATGCAAATTTTAACAGTTTTGGAATTGACCGCATTTGCCTTAAATAGCTAATTTTTGTTAAACATGTTTTAGAACATTCTAAAAATCTAAATTTTGAATCTATTTTCTACACTATCAAAATGGGTACTCCCATATGAGACCAGAACTTTTGTAATCCGCTGTCCGCAGCACGGTCATTTATAATACGCTTTTTTAATATACAATACTCGTTGGACGTCAATTATTAAAAAAAAAAAAACATTAACTAACTAGTTCTACTTTCTGTTATAGATGCTTGTGGTCTAAAGAAGCCCCCTTAAAATTATAACAAAATTAAATGTTTAAAGGTATCTTTAGATTAAAATACCAAAAAGTCTTTGCTGTTCCGAAACTCAATAACCATCGCAGTGCTGTGTAACGGTGTGTAACCCATGTAACGTTAACTTGTACAATAGGCCAGTGACACAGTACAAAATAGCCTGATTTTCAAACTAGAACCCATTAGCCTTAATTGCAAAACATTGTGGGCCACTTCCGCCGATGACGTCCGCAGCAGATCCCCAGTGCTGATAACGACAGGGAACGAATTGAGTCCCGAGGGCTCCGATAGCATACGGTAGCTAGTTTGCGATTTCAATGAATCGCCTGACTTGTTCAGCACGCGTGGTAGGCACGTCTGCAGTTTTAGAGAGAACGCAATTATTTTCACCTATATTAGCGTGACTGCACAATCGAGCTTTTCTTTGTCGCAATCTTAAAATAGGTTTTCCCGAGTAAAAATAGGAGAGTCTAGAGTAGGGGCCCTTTACATCGCCCACCCCTGAGGGTCTTAAAGTGTAGCTTCTAACTGTCCTGTCGGTGGCCTTTTTTAGACTGCAACGAGAGAAAGGAAAGAAAAGTAATTACCAAACTCTTACAGAGTGTGCAAACTTGGCCGATCATCGATTATGCTCTGGTGATTTGGCGATTCCTATGAAAACATAACTAGCTAACTCACTAACCGTAACGGTATCATCTACGAGTCACCCAAAAGCAAATAATTTTAAATCAATTTGCAAGATCGACAGCATTAGCAAGATTACTGCGTTTGATGTCAAGCTTTGACTAAGAAATCGACCGTTATCACCCATTATGGTTATAGTCCTCCTTCCATATGGAATTCTCTTGCCGAGTTTTACTAAACCTTGAGTACATACGGCTATGGAAGACCCTGTATATACCTATATATGTAGATGGTTAGTGCGAGTCTTGATTGTCATCTACCGGGGTGTTGCCGGGTTCTGCTTTTGATCGAATTTTATTTAAGCGATGCTTATTAAAAATAGACGATAAGCCATACCGCTGAGACTCAGCGGCCATACTTTCACAAGGACTATATATATATATAGTTTGTTTTACATATAACACACCGTAAGACTGAAATTTTTGAAGTCATTTTTTACCCGTTTAGTAATTATACGTAAGCCTAAAGTCCTGTTGCACCGTTATTTCGTTTTACTAACAGCTATTCAATCTGAGGCATATGCTTGAGGTATTTACGCAAAACCTACCCGTCCCCACGCCACAACTCCACCCGTCAAGCTAACGAGGTGAGGCAATCGAGTGAGTGGACAGTTTCATGCTCAATGCCTAGACTATCTTGTAGATTTTGAGGTGCACGCCGAGCGTTTTCTTCTGTCTAAAAAGGAAACCGAATCAGGCGGTTTATGGAGATACTACGACCCGTGTAGAACTTCTCGTTAAGGAAAAGAGGCAAAACTCTCTAGCCCGTATGTTGCTGATGCGGCACCGCGGTTCTAGTCGGTCGTCAATGATGATCCCTGACACTGTTCGAATAGGCTTTTCGGCCAGTGGGTCGGAGGTCCTTCTCCAAAGCAGACATCACGATACCATCTGGGACTTGCATGTTCTCTGCTTGCGACAGGAAATGCTTCGCAAACAAACAGCATTACGAGTTTATCCGCCTCTTCGCATTGCTAGCGGTCAAAGGATAAGCTCTTCCTGAATTTTTTTTTATTTATGTTTGTTACAAACTACTGCGGAACGATAGCAAATGATTTATAGTACGAATAATATTCTTCGTATTAACGTATTTATACTTAATACTAATCTTACTCGCACTGTATATATATATATATATATATATATATATATATATATATATAAAGCACAGCTACCGAATGTCACTCTTTAATTCGCCCAGACAGTCAGTTACGATGACCATGAACAATAACGGACTTAAGTTGTTACCTTGAGCAAATCCTGTCATCTTCTCAAGCCATCATGCTTCTACAATTCTGTCCTCGTTTGTAAGGCGGTTTTCTTTCAAACTACTCAATTAAACTTGTGTGATAAAATGGGGCACACGTTCCCTAACTAGTTGTTTAACAACTACACTACGTGAAACAGTATCACTCAGATTAAGTACTGAATGTCTCTAGGATTTACACCTGGCCTACCTCAACTCCCTACGCAACAAGTACATATGCTTTGTCGATTATATATAAAATGAGTATATCTGCTTTGACGATTATATATACAACGAGTATATATGCGTTGACGATTATATATGCTCACTCCCCTGGATCGTTGGTCTACCACACAGTGAGGTGTGCCACCCCCGAACGCCCCCGAACAGGGGCTGGGTCGACTCGAAGAGAGACAAAAGAGAAACGGAGCCTGCCAACATGGCAGCGATCGCTTAAATACAACTCCGGGGGTCCGACCCGTCCCCACGCGGCACACCTCGCCACTTCAACGACGCCAACTCATAAAACGTATACCTTCTGCGCTTTCCAGTGCCATTATCGTCTGCTCGTATTTTATGTACGTTGCTTCGACTTTTAGCGTCGTCATTGTCTGCTCTATGTCTGAGGCTCTAACTATTTGTGATAATGGTTATATATATATATATATATATAGGTAGAGCGACTACAGCAAAGTTGTTTGCTGGACGGCCGACGTCTTAATGGTATACGTATTCTATTGCGTCGCCTGAACATCTGCTTTAGACAGATATTTTTGTCTATAAGTAGTTTCACGCAGTATATTCAAAAACTTCACTAGTAGCGTCGTTGAATCCTGTACTAGGCGGAAGCATTGTTTCAAGCCAGTTAATAAAATTTCAGCAGCGCCGTTGAAGCAACGTGAGCCACTGCAATGCAAGTAGATACTCACCGTTTCTGCTCAAACGATCATTCCATCCACGTTCGATCTGCAGACAAAGCGGATGAATAGACAATACATATGTTGTCTATTATCGTAAATTATAATTTAGAGATTAAAACGTACTAAAAACGTTACTTGTCGATTAAATGACAACTGCTCTGTGTATAATAATAGTCATTCAATGACTTGTTATTACGTTACTATCAAGTGTACATATTCCACATGTCCATGTACATATCGCTTGTCCGTATGCATACATATTTCATTATTACGTATGTAACTGAATTGATGCACAGACTGTCATACGTGTAGGCGATACACACGTAAGCATCATATACATCATATACTTCTGAGTAACGTAATGGCGTATGTTTGATGTATCAAGTAGTTCACAAGTCACGAATGTTCGGCAAATAATGCCACTATTAATATGATGTATGTGTCATTACGCTACTAGAAATGCACTCTAGATTACAACTAGTTTTGACCCAGGCGGCAGACAGGGTTAAATCATTATTGGACAGTGACGGGTTGTATGCCTATAACGTTAAGCTTCAAAGGGTGACCGACGAATTGTCGTTGTTATTTCATTCTCCTCCCAACGATAGGGCTAACCAGGGCAGTCGGACAGCCCCATCCTACAAGATAAGCGACTAACAAACCTGATCAATGGAGCACCTTCTGTTGCTGATAAAGCCAGGTTTCGAGCTGTTAGTAGTCAAGAGGCTGGGGCTTGGTCGTCACGTCATTCCGCTTTAAATTACTCCTTTGGTCGCGCACTTCGATCTGCCGGCTTCCCCTGTGTTCTAGAGCCCCCGGGTCTATCGAGGGATGATGGGGAAAAACCTGACGGCCTAACTTTGATACCCCTTGAGCGTGGCCGCATGCTTGTTTGGGACGCAACTGTAACCGACTCATTATCCCCTTCGATGGTCGGTGCAGGCGCGGACCGAGCAGGTCATGATTCCAGGTTAGCTGAGGCTAACAAATGCAGAAAATACTTCAGTGTTGATTATCCGTACGAATTTTGTCCTTTGGCGTTCGAAACTATGGGAGCTGCAGGCCCCTTTACGCTCAAACTGATTCAGTGTGTAGGTAGAAACCATAACCTCTCCACAGAAGACTCTAGAGCATCCGAATTCTTGCGCCAGAAACTCGACATTCCACGAGAACACGCGGCGTCTGTTCGGGGCACATTGCTGAACTGGGCTAACTCTGGGTTAGACAACCCGCCCGTGATCACACGTTCGCGCGGAGACAGTTGTCTACTGCAAAATGCTAACATAGTTATATCAATAACTTAGTTATAAAGGAAAAAAAAAGAAGGACATTTCTTCATTAGTCTTGAAATAATAAATAATCAGTGTACTATTATCGGTTATTCAAAGACTAATTGAGACTATGAATGCGTCGCTGCCGCGTAATTAAAATGTCTGGGTACATACATGTCTGGGTACATACATGTCTGGGTACATATCGTTAATCACCGTCTGGTTACGTATCGTTTATGCATTTAATTATATATATGGTTTGCCCAAATGAAAAGTGGACACGCGTGACTGCGTCACAGCTAAAGCAGCGACAACAGCGGCAGCAACTTACGGAGGTTTCTTTGGGTCGCCAGCAGGGGCAGCATGAACTCCGCCATAGAAAAGAGTTCCACGATGCCGACATCGGCTGTACTCATGCTACCAGCCGCCCCCTAACTACTATCTTGGTACCTGTCATAGAGCTTATTATTTTACGCAGTAGGCTCGATGATATAACAAAATGGCAAGTCAAAAAAAAAATAAAAAAAAATGCAAATTTACGTAGATATGTCACCAATCTAGAACGGTTGATTGACCAGGAGCCAAATGTGCAGTATGAAAAAAAGTTAAGGAAGGCGACTAGAAGACTTCGTATAATGGAAGAAGCCAGTCTTGATTTTAAAAACACAAAGTCGTTTTTTAGATATGCAAATAAGCGATTAAAAGGAAAAGAAAACATTGCGGCTTTAAATATAGATCAGACGGTCTTCGTAGACGACGCTTCTAAAGCAAATGCATTTAAGGACTTCTTCTCGTCGGTTTATGTTGCCCAAGGGAGTTCAGTTCCCGAAGGTGTTTCCAACGACGTGGTCTCGAAAGATAGTTGTCCATACTTGGAAATATCAGAATATAATATTCTTTCTAAAATCAAACAACTACCCACTAAATGCAGCTTTACTCCTGATTTAATGCCACCCATATTTTATAAAAATGTAGCGTCTGCGATAACTGAACCCCTTTTCTTGATACTCAGTAGGTCTAATGAGGATGGCATTGTGCCAAAACATTTTCGGCAATCAGTCGTAACCCATGTACATAAGAAGGGTCTAAGGTCAAATGTAGATAATTACAGACCTGTAGCTCAATCATCTATCGCATGTATCATCTTTGAAAAACTGCTAGTGGACCACATTTTTAATTTTTTTCAATCTAAATGCTTGCTGGATGAGAATCAACATGGTTTTACTAAAGGCAAATCCACGGCAACTCAACTCGTCGAAATGACTCAAGATTGGGCTGTTATGATAAACAATAGGCTGGCCTTTGATTGTATATATTTTGATTTCTCGAAGGCATTTGATAGAGTAAACCATGTAAAACTTGTACAAAAGCTTAGGTACTTGGATGTAGATACTCGCTCTATATCATGGATTGCTAGTTATCTTACCCGTAGAGAGTTCTGCGTTCGCGTAAACAATAGCTTTAGTGAGTCGGGCACGTGCCCCTCAGGTGTTCCTCAGGGATCAAGCCTCGGGCCACTTCTATTTTGCACATTTGTTTTAGATCTTAGAAACGTTATTCCTGAGTCGATAACTTATAAGCTTTATGCTGATGATTTGAAACTATACGGACCGTCCAACACCGCTAGCGAAAGGCAAGTACTACAGAGTACGATTGAAGCGGTTTCTAAGTGGTGTGTGGATAATGAAATGCTTATATCAGTGCCGAAATGTGCTGTATTGTGTTTAAAAGAAGCCCATAACTACACGCTACATAGGGAGGCTATCCCTATTTTAAATTGTATTAGGGACCTAGGGGTTGCGGTGACACCGCAACTGGATTTTAGCACCCATATTACACAAGTCATCCGATCAGCTAATCTTATATCTAATACCATATTTCGTTGTTTCATAATTAATGATTACAATTTTTACATGATGCTTTATAATAGTTTGGTTGTACCTAAGTTTCTCTATTGCTGTGAGGTTTGGCGGCCTTACTTAGATAAACACATTGAAGCAATGGAAAGTGTACAGAGGAGATTCCTTCGTCGTGTCTCGTTAAGGTGTAACGTTGCCCGAAATTCTATTGTGATAAGCCCTATTCGGGAACTTCAGTCCAGAGCGGATTATCGCATGTTCAATCGTATTATAAACTCATCAAATAAGTCAAATTATTTTAGCATTCGGTTGAACAATCTTAGAAGCGGTAACACCATCTCGTCGAAACAAATTGCCAAGACAGATCGTGTAAATAACATGTTTTCGTGGCGGATGGCGAGGGCAATGAGAACTTAAAGCACTAACAGTGCAAATGTCGCCACACAAGTAAACTGACTATTGTATGTATCTAGGTAACGGTTTCTAAAATGTAAATATTGTCCCCCCTTTAACTAAATAAAGGTGCTTTTGATTTGATTTGATATTCAACTACTCATAAACACGTCATTTATTTTCATATATATATATATATATATATATATATATATATATATATATATATATATATATAATACGATAATACGTTATGTATACGTTACACGTATCACGATGGATTAGCTAAGCCAATATGCCTAGTGGGCGCGTGTTGTCACTGGCACGTGTCCGTATATATATATATATATATATATATAGTACATTATGTATATGTTACGCGTATCACGATGGACTAGCTAAGCCATTATGCCTAGTGGGCGCGTATTGTGACAGTCACGTGTCCGTATATGTATATTACATGATTTATTTCCACACCAGATTGCATAAAATGTACCATAATATGACTAATATTAACTACAGTCTCGTTATGATATTTAAAAAAATCGCTCAGTGCCAGCCCCGTTAGCGAGGCGACTGCGTTGCACTCACTGCCGTGATTTCTTACACATATACCATAACAGTATTTACAAACATATGCGTTACAGTGTTCATAATAAGCGCCTCTCTGGCATAGAAGGTAGTGAAAACCGTGCACAGCAAAACGGGCGATTATGTGCCTGTTTGTCCTGCCCGTGTCCTTCCATTCTGACCTGTCGTATAAAAATGTGGGTTGATCTCTGCCATCTTCTCTTCATACCGCCGTATGAGCTCGCTGTATGTGGAGGTGTCTGGGAGCGCAAACTGTTTTTATCTGTTCCACGAATAGTGGAGCATCGCACAGCAAATACGTGGGGCAGCTGTATGCTGACGTATGCAAATCCAGTACCCGTTTCGAAAAAGCTGGTTTCACCACATCGAGTGCACCGAAGTTGAACCGAGCTTAGTTTTGCTCACACAGCTGGGTCCCGTATGATGCAGCTGGCGCTATTTTCATATCGAATAGAGCTAGCGCTGCCTTTGAGAGCATCTGGGGCTTCTTAGAAGCCGCGATCAAGGCTTTTCGAGACCTCTCCTCTATGTTCGTAGTGAAGGTCTTGGCTGAGGGGTCACGGTGCTACATAAATCAATTAACTTCATTAAAAGGTTCAGGTCCTGTCCATTTAATCTAAGTGTATGGGATACGGCCAGCCTGTCCGCGTGCCTGAACTTTATATCCTTTGCTTTCTGCATATTTATTTCGCGGTTTGTCCGGCGGTTCGGTCCATAGCAGAACTGGCAAAACGCTAGATCGATTGTTGTGTAGAAAACTGTGATGTAACATAAACACACTTACCCAGCCCGGGTGTTAATAAATAAATAATTAATAAATAATAATTAATATTTATTTCAAGACCTACTACGTTCACATACGCCGACAAAGTAGCCAGCGCCTGTTGCAGATGGTATCTGCTGCTACTGTGGAGAACTAGATCGTTAGCATACATAATTGCCTTGGCAACTGGGTGTCGGGTCTGTATACATTTTTGTAACTCGGCTACCAGTGGAGGAAATAGCGAAGGACTAAGATTGCTGCCCTAAGCAGAGTCTGTCGTTTGCTCCACGCTTGGGTGTTCCGCTATACCGTCGTCCAGGATGATCTGATGGGCTGTAGCACGTCCTTCATCAATGTCAACACTCGTATTGGGACCTCGATTTCGGCGAGCTTAAGCAGGACTCGAGTTCGTGAGCCTGAATCGAACGCGACGAAATCCACAGATACGCTGTATAAAAACGGTCCTTTTCATGCCAGGGTTTGCTCGATATCTGCAAGGACGAGTTAGTGTTGGCTTCTGCGCACGAAAGCCACGTTGTTCGTCTGGTAATGCCTTTTTGTACTCGACGAACGACGCTAGACGGGCGGCAAGGAGGCTTGCAGTCAGTTTGTAAGCGCAGCTTTTCATGACGATGCCCCGCCAAGAAGAGGGTTTTGGTTATTGGTTCGCGGTCCCTTGGCTCTGGAATAAGTGTCATAACGCATTGTTTCCACGCGGCGGGTAGTCGACAGTTGCAAATGCACCTATTAAATAGCGCAGTCCAGTATGCAATCATTGTAGCTGCCTGCTGCAAATGCTCATTACAGATGCCATCTGGCCCGGGTGCTTTGTTTCTCGGGAGTTGACGCAGTGCCTCCGCCTTTTCCTGGACGGTGAATTATTCGTCCAGTTGAGTTCTCCATTGCAGATCCTTTTCTCATGTGAGCTGAGGATCGGTCTTAAGTGGCCATAGAGTAGATCACTTTCAATTAGACATGTAGATTTCTCCTGCGAAATGTTACGGAACCACGGATATAGATTTTGTTCGGTCTTCTGGAGTAGTCGGGTCACCAGTTGTTGCTCGTGTTGCCTTTTAGAATTTCGTAGAGTTCGTCGGTAAATGGATCCCGTCGCTGCGAAGAGAAGTCTCGTTTCTGGCCTTATGCGTTTCAGCATCTTTGCTCGGTAGTGAATGGCCTTCGCTTGGTTATATTCCGGAGTTTACTATTTTCGTTCTCCTCTCCGTTTCACATGCTCTGCGCGTGCATTGAGAGCTCGGGTGAGCAGCTTATTGTAGCTTTCTACATCTTGTTCTGCTCTTTTCGTGCCGAGGACTTTGGTGGCTTCTTGTTGGCGGTCCGCTTTAAGTGATTTCGATATAGGTTTCCGTTTATGCTGCCGTTTGCGGCGGGCTGGGACCGCGATATCCAGACCAACGGGTTTACGCGCCGTCAGGTCCGCTCCTTCTGTCATTTGGTAATCTGTTCCCACAAAACACACATTGAGTTTCGGCATATTTGTATCAATGAAATCTATATTTGATTTACCCATTGCTTCTTCACATGTTGACAAACTCGCGTCAATCGCCAGCCAGAAGCCCAGACTCGACGGTTTTTCGGTGAGTGCCTACGTTCTTGCTTGCGTCCGTGGACCTGTCGGGTCTTGCGTTCATATCTCCCACAACCACTGTGGGGTGAGCACCTTTACTTTTCGTGCGCACTTCATAATTTTCTCTATAAGTGTGAACGTGTCCTCAGTTGCTGCTGGCTTCACATACATGGCAATCAAATACCCACGCAGTTGTCTTCTGCCAAAAGTACTTTCATTGCACTCCGTGAGCACCAGAACGTCGATTCCGTTCAGCGCTGAGGCGGGCATAAGACCTAACGATTGGTCAGGACCTTCCAGGAGTTCCATTGAACTATTCTCAGTCTGTCTCTTGGCGACCTACTAATAATTAGTGGCGTGTTGAGCTTTGTACGCCGCAAACTCACACTCCGGGGTACGCACTCTCTTGAAAAGCCACCACGTCCTGTTGAGGAACTCGGCACTGATATTAGCATTCACTGTAGTAACGTTATGCTGGGCTAGCGTCAACTGTGTGCATACTCGGCAGTTCCATACGGCGCCGGGATGTTTGCTCAGTTGATGTTCATCCATCGTTTTACACGTCGGTTGGAACAGTTGTTGGCATTGCCCGCACTGGAGAACGATTGCTACCATTGGACTTGCACATCTACAGCACAGGTGCCCCGTTCCGTTCATGTACTGGCTATTTGACTTCGATCAGCTGAGAGACTTCGCCTGTTGTATGTGCCAGTCTGTCAGTCAGCTGCTCGGGTATATTTTCAATGGTCTGTTGCTGTTGTTGTTGTCGATATCTCCGGCGCAATATTTGCGCGGGTTGATATCGACTTTTCCGCTACTGTGTGCCGCTCTCTTCCATCCACCAGTGCCAGTGTTGTTAACACTCGGAACCAAAGTTGCACCGGTGCAAGTGTGAGATGGTGACTGTAGGATGCGAGTCCTTTGTCCAGAGTTTAGCACTGATGGCTTGGCATTTCCGCGTCGCTCTCGTCGTGCTCGGGCTCACCTGAGTATCACTGTGCACTTCACTTGGATCCTCGACCCTACTGTCTCCACTCACAAGACAATTATCGGGAGCGCAATATTCGTGCGACTAGTTTTTAACACAGCATGATGATAGATCGCAGCAGACGATGTATCATCATCAAATCAATCATGTGAATATTTATATATATATATATATATATATATATATGTATCATATATATATATATATATATATATATATATATATATATATATATATATATATATATATATATATATATATGTATCATATATATATATATATATATATATATATATAAATATTTATATGTATATATATACAGGGTATTACAGGAATATTTGATCAACGATATATGGAATTGTAGAGCTCGTTAAGGCAAAGAGGCCCTTTTTCGGAATGAGACTTAAATTACTACAATTTGTGACATTGGTGTTTTTGCCCGACATAGGAGCATAGAATGTTCTATGTCAAATAGCTTTTTATGATCAGCACAATTTAGGACAAACAGCTGCTAACAAATGGTGTAAAAGCTTTGCGTAGGACGGATCGAAAACACAGTTATCAGCGCTAATGCTTATTACTCATCTACAGCACAGAGTTTACGATTCACCGTGAATCTGTGATTCAGCAGTGAGTCAGTCGCCGTCTAATTATCATGTTTTTGATCCACTTAAGCAAAAACTTATTGCAAAGGAAACGTTTTGTCAATCGGATGACACAGTGAAGCAGCAAGCGCAATTCTCATTCTTCAAACAACAAGCTTAATAGTTCTACACAATGGGCGTTGACCTGCCACGGAATCGATGTGTGCTCGAACAATAATGGTAATTCCTGGTACATTAATAATAAAATTTGTTTACTTTGTCATTTTTTTATTTTAGTCCGTTATGTAAGTATAGCAACGTTACATAAGCATCTAGTAAATCAATCATCAATTATTGATTTTAGGAATATTTTTTAAATATTTCCTCTATTCCCTTACGTTCCGGCCGGGGATGGGGGGAGAGTTGTAACAGGTAGCCAACGTTCTGCCTCGTTGTGCTAAAAATTAAATGCATCGATCCATTATTTTGATTTCTGCGATATTGCCGCATTATTCCCCACACCCTTTCGAGGTTAGTGTCGGATTCCTCTGAAAAAAGATCTACAGCAGACCTGTAAAATAAAACGCGTACATATTTAGTAGAGATTACTTGTAGAGAAAATGTAACTGAACCCACGGCTCGACTTTTGACAGGCCTGAATTGCTGGTTCCGAAGATGAAGGATAGTTACTTGATTGGTTGGTAGGCGTGTGGCATACGGTTGCAAGCACTGGTAGTTAGAATATAAAAAATACCAATCAAAGGTCAGCTGTCAATCTGTATAACTGTACAAAATCTGCATATCTGTACAGAATTTGTAGCCCAGAGGTGCCGCGCTAGTTAACAGAACAGACTACGGAAGAAATCCGCAACGCTTACCTTCCTTTCTATACCAAGGGGGACGCGAAGGCGTAATAGCGGCAAACGTTAAAGCAAATAAACCCGACCAAGCTAGCACAATTTCCGTTAGTATATTAAGGCGAAAACAAATTCACCTAAGTCGACAAGTCCTGTGTGCAACAGCATGAGAATCCACTTAATGCGGTCCTGTCCGATTCTTTGCATTACTAGCTTCGCATAAACATACGGAATCTAGATGATGACGGTATAGTAGGATATGTAGAAATAGTATTGCCAGAACCAAGCTAAATGTGTCCAACTTTAATAGATAATATGGTGTTTTTTCAATTCCTTTAATCGTAATACTCTTACGTATTGAAACGCAGAGCAATTTCATAAAACGATCACCAGACCTCTCTGTAGCTTGAGCAAATCAGAATGACCACGTAACGCTGACTGATGCAACGATTGGATCAACACACCTCGTCTATGAGCGTATTGGATTCCTGCGGATATATTGCAAATTAAATTTAAATATAGTCCACGCACCTCTCTTAAATCTAAAAGAACACTAAACACATGGCAATGTTCTCATTAGGTATTATCTGCAAAGTTCTTAATGTCAACCCTCCAAACTGTATATAGAGTAGTGCACAGAGCTTATTCTCTCATCACAGAGGCACATTGAGCTAGGAAATGAGGCGGTGGCACAACATGTTTTGATATACTATGCAACGTCCATATTAGAATTCGGCGACTTAGAGGTGGCAAAGTTGGTTACTAAGTCAACAATATGTGCCGATCATCATTGGCCAAGCTAAAAATAGGCTCATTGACATACTAGCTCAACGGCAACATTGGATACGCAGGGCTGTTCTTTATGACCCTGATGGGTCTCTCTTTCTCTCGCTCTCTCTCTATATATATTTTTTTTTGTAGAGGTAACTGGTAAAATGCGTTATGCTCACCGGGCGACGTTGTTAAAGCCTCGGTAGTGTGGGACTCGCACCCACTAAAATCTAGTCGTCCTCTTTGCCCCTTGACGAGGGTGGCCGCAGTACTGTCTTCTCGAGATTACTTCACCTGGCCACTCTTCTTGCCATTTAGGCTGCTCGGCTTTGTGCGGCGGTTATTTTCGCCTCAGATATAACTTGTGCGAATCTTCTAACTAGAATCCAGGATTTGTGATCTTTGAGGAGCGCCTCTACAAGGACCTGGCATGTCAGGGGGTTCTGCAGTCCTAGGTTCCGGGACAATAGCTCTCGCTCAGTGTCGAAGAAGGAGCACCGCTGCACATGCGGCATACAGGGGAGTCCGTTTTACCGATGCTGTGTAGGTACTGCTGAAAACAGGCACCATGGCCTGTTAACAGTTGCGCGAGTGGGTAAGTAAGCAAGCCGTGTTTGAGGCTGTTTCATTTTTTATGATCAGGAAGTATTGATCTTGTCCAATATCCAGGATGGCCCGGCTGGGTTGCTTCCCATTGCTGGCTCTATTCGCTTGGTGTGTCGGTTCCGCTGACTAGTATGCCGTCCGTCAGAACGTTGGTTACAGGGTTTCTTGATGCCAATTCTTTTACTCTTAAGTCCCAGGGAATTTGTCTGGAGAGTACCTGTACGGCTGCTGTGGAAGCCGTGCGACTTGCTCGTGTTAGGCTAAGCGCCATAGGTATTTGGGTCTTGTTGAGGAGGTACCTGTTGTAGCTCTTGTAGTAGTGCGTTCCCATAAGGGTGCGGCGTATAACATGATGCTGTCTATTACTGACGATAACAGTCGGCGTCGAGAGTCGCTTGCTCCTCTGGTCCGTGTGAGGATTTTCCGTAACTCTGCTGAGGCTTTGGCTGCTTTTTTAGCTGCAGAGCGCACATGAGGTGTTCCTGTGAGAGCTCCAGGATCACGCCCAGGTACTTGACCACGGGCGTGGGTGTTATTGGATGGCCTTCCAGGATGTAAATTTAGGTTGCGTGGAGGACGCTTTAGACCGTTTAGAAGGATTGATTTCGTTTTTTGTGAAGCCAGTTCGAGGCCAAGCGTGCGGAGGTGTTGTCGGATATCCGCCAAGGCTGATACCTTCGAGCAAATCCTTCGTCACTGCCGGTAACGATCATTGCCAGATCGTCTGCGTAGGCGATAGAAAAAACTCCCGGGGGATGCGGCAGTCTTAGTGCTCCATCATAGGTTATGTTCCACAGGGTTGGTCCCAGTGCAGATCCTTGGGGAACCCCGGCAGTGGCGTATTCCACTCTATCGTATGTAGATACTCGGTCCTTTAAATACGACGCTTGGATACGTCGTAGGTAGGGAGACACGCCTTTATTTCCAAGTGCTTGGTTTATGGCGTCCCACGAGAGCGTATTAAACGCGTTTTTGACATCAATAAGGACGGCAGTGCGCCCGGTTTGCGATAAATGAATTTCTTTGTGTTTCAGCTATGTTTAGAACTTCGCTCATATCCGAGTGTGTGGAGTGCCCGGCGCGGAAACCATGCTGGTTTTCTGGCAGCGCCTCCTTGTCTTCTAATTCTGTAAGTAGTCGCCCGTTGATAATGTGCTCAGCTGCCTTGGATAGGCAGGAGAGCATGCTTATAGGGTGGTATGCTGAGGAGTCTCCTTGTGGCTTTCCGGGTTTTGGGATAAGGGTTAGGCGTGCCGTTTTCCGAGGCTTTGGGTGTATATATATATATATATATATATATATATATATATATATATATATACGGGAAACATTTCTAAGGTAACCAATCATTTTGGACCAGTATCAGCCAGGTTATCCTCCTGCGCTATAGAAACGGTCACGTAATATAGCGTCTCCCTGAAGCAACAAGGCACCGGCTACATGTGTGCGCACGCTGGTTGCCAGCGCATACGCGGATCCCCAAGATTCGCTTACGAAAGGCAAGCTTGCCTTTGTCTAAGGCCATTAAATCATTGGCTTTTAGATGTTTTGCATCACGCGGTTTAGTAAGGGATATAAGTTAATTGAATTTTGCGTAAGAAACGCTAATCCTAAATGAATAAATAAAACAACCATGTCTAGATCACTTACCGGCCGTAGCAGATTGTGATGGCGACCGCGACAGCAGCAATGAAACATCGCGCTGTTTCAAAGAACGGTACCTTTCGCCTAGTGTCGATTTCGTGGCAATCGTCGTTCATCAGGATTAATTAGAATCGTATAGAGAGCGCTTATAAATACACAATAAAGGGCAGCGGCGGCTATTTGTTCGAACTTCAAAAAAGTTGTCAAAACGACTTGAGTTCACAAGTTTTAATAAAACACGTATGTCGTTGTTCTTAATTACGGTCGCGACAGTGACGGAAGGTTAATTACATTTGCTTATATCACATCTTCTGCAAAGCCCTTTCGGGAGTCTTCTCTGAATACCGCCAGGTCAGGCTTATGTGCCTGCATAAGCGGGCTCCAAAATCTAAAAAGGAACACAATTAATGTATACAGCAAGCACAGGCGCGGATTTGACTTGCTATGACTGTCTCTTTGATTTGAAACCGATCCAACAATTCAATGAAGGTGAGCACTGCCGAGTGTGCAAACGTATTGTAAATTATTAATAAATCATTACAATATTTTCTTTATATATATATATATATATATATATATATATATATAGGCAGGACAGTAGGAGACAACCGCTAATGCGTCAGCGCCGACAATGATCCAGGAATGTACAGTGATGAAGGGGCACGTTATCCCTTGATGACTCATTGCAAATCAAGGCAAGGCAATGCAAGTCGCACGCAGAGCAGCAGTAGCTCAGTGTAGAAACAACCACGTTAGGTCCAACTCAGACATCTGAAAAACTGCTAGAAGCGGCGCTTGGGGCTTGGGAGGATCATCGTCCTCACAAATCAGGGAAGATTCGTTAGATAAGCCCCAGACTAGAAAAGACTGCGACGAACGCTAAGCTGGCTTAATTATAGTAAACAACGTCTATATATATATATATATATATATATATATATATATATATATATATACACATGTATATTTATATATATAGCTTGAATATCATCATAGTCTATTCAGTATGGTGAGAACGGCAGCCAGGAGGGACTAAACAGGGAAAGAGAAAAGAAGAGAGAAAGAGATGTAGAAAAAGAGAGGATATAGCGAGAAAAGGACCATCTCGTCCGTGCGCCGCAATTATTTTCGTTCCACAGGGAAATAAATGACGTCGCCCGATGGAACCTCGTTGCAACGTTGAGTCTCCTAACAAGCTAGCATCAGCTAAGAAACACTCATCGAGTTTACTGAGCATTTGATGAGTATACGACATTCGATTCGGCTCGCACTTAGCCTGTATCGCAACAGATTCCTTGTTTTCGTATGATCGTAGAGCAGAGCAGCAGCATGAACCTACTTGGCCCAAACAGCTAAGTGGCCAGGAAGTCAGCTGCGATGTAGCAGTGTTCGCAGCCTTGGTCCCAACCCAATCGCGTCTCTTCTTGTAAGGTCATCTCGGGAAGGGCGCATTTTCTCAGTAAATGTCTACTTGGAAGTAATGTCAAAGTAGTACCGAGCCAGGGGCGGGTGGAGAGGAATCCGGGTTTAGTGGGTATGTGAGTCCTACACTAGTCACGCAGGCTGCTAGTGGCCCATGTGCATCATGCATTCCCGAAACTTCCTAGATAGCAAAAAAAAGCAAATGTGTGCTGCCGTCTAAACGACAGATAAATACGTTGAGTATAACGTCTAGGCCAATGAGGTATGAAAGCCACTATTTAGGTTTGGCTTATATATATATATATATATATATATATATATATCATGTAAAGTAGTAGAATGCTAATTAAAAAAACACGTTTAATTATTTTAATTTGTATTAGGTACATTTTGATCGTAATACTAGTATTATAAATGAAAATAGTTTAGTTCAACTAGGATAGGCTATTCATCGAAGTGACATCTTCACAAGCCACCCCATAATACGTTGCGCAAATGCTCTACATCGAACACTTGAACATGACGGTTGTGGCTCGTAGTAGCTCTTAGATGCTCCGAGAACATAGTGGACCCGTGGACTGCAAAACGCACCACGCACATGGCGGTTAGCCCTTTCGAGCGTAGGGCTTCATTGCACTCCTTCTAAAAGATCTTCATTGCACTCCTTCTCTGGATTAACACTGGCCATCTTGTTCTCCCGAGTACGAAAATTCGTTGTATGCTGGCGGTGGTGGTGGTGGCAAGCCGTATCTCCGTTTTAAGTCTCCAATGAAAAGCGTTGTCTTTGCCTAGCGATTGATAGGACGGCTCTTGCGGGACAAGTGCAATCCAAGCGTTCTTTTGAGAAAAACCGGCTTGATCCGGTCGAGCTTTTCCATATGGCTGTGTGACAACTGCAGCCAGATAATTTGTATGTCATATGAAGCCATTGGTGCCGAGGTCAAATAGACTGGGCGCCGTCATCAGAGAGCGAGAGAGAGAGAGAGTAGTTTTGGCTTTTGTATGTCAACAGTCGCAACAAGCGTTCACCCTTCACCCTAGTGGTGGCGCGCATCGTGAAGAAGCGGTCGTTGAATGGAGTTCCGAATTCAAAACATCTGAATCTGTTGACGAGCTTGAGGTCTCTTGACCTCATAGCCGAATGGTGTCATTAGCTGTAACGCGTCGTCCTCAGAGAAACTTCATAGCCTCAGCCTTGCCCGGATTCATTTCTATACATATAAATGGCATGCTGGCAGACAGACATCTCACTAAGCCAAGTCCTATAGTAGGATCGCTTAGCGACGTAAATGTGGTTAGAATACGAGATGAACAAGCCACTAGGGTAGCAATGTTTTGTATAATGGCAATGGCTATATGTAACAGTTATTATTATTATTATTATTTCTCTCACTAATAGGACTAATATTCTGACAGACCTCTCCGGTCCGGTCAGTTGTGGCGTTGAGCAGCACAGAGGATCCAGCTAGCGGCTGATTAGCCCAGCCAGCGGTTACCATAACACGAAGCGTACGCAGTTGTATTAAGGACAGTCTAGCTAGCTCAACTAGAATTGTGGTGCCCAACTTGCATGCTGTTTGCAAACTGCGCTGCGTACTATGCCCGGTGGTGCTCGGTTCGTCGTGTACCCGCACCCCACCTCTACCATGGTGGCAGTGCTACCTGCCTGCTGGGCGGGGGTCAACCGTCTCGTGGCAGTGCTGCCTGTCTGCTGAGCGGGGAGAGGGGGGGGGGGGTATGGGCCTCCACCTCAGCATGCCATGTTGTCTCTTCTTAAATGCTGGACCGTGAGCGAACATTGTGATTGCGTCGGGTGGCCGTCGGGTTCCGGGCTCAACGAAGACGCTCGTGTGCCAGGTCGTCGCCAGCAGTTAATCAGGCAACGCGGCGGTCTCGTCTACTGCTGGATGCGTGGCATGCCTCTCCTGAATATTAAAGCGTCCTTTGGGACCTTCCGCACCGCCGGAACTCGATACTCAGGTATTCCGTAAACGCAGCAGAACGCAAACTCTATTGGAGAAGACACCCACCCACTGGCCACACACCGCATCACCGGTGCATGCAACGCACCCGTTAACGGCAATAGCGCCGGCTGCCCAATGAGATAGCTTTTGTCTGGGGGGTTGGCCATAGCTAAAAGCAGCTGTATATCAGTATCCAAAGTTGCATCTGGAATGGTTTTTTCTCTGTACGCTCTCATGTGAACTAATTCTAAGTCGTATTATATATATATATATATATATATATATCTTTTATATATTGTTTGTAAACGCTAAATACGTCCATTCATGTTACGGATTGTTCGCGCATACAGAGCGCAGATATCTTTTTAGTTAAGATTTTATTCTCCGTTAAGATAATAAACTCAGACCTAACTATCGACCGGAACGAAGCTGGATCGCTATGCCTGATTTGCTATTACGTCCCGTGTGATTACGCTTATGTCTCTTCTTGTTGTTATGTGACGTGATAAAAAAACACTGGTCTTATGCACTGAAGACAAACGCGGGTAATGTTCTTTTATTTGTTTGTTATAGAATTTTGTTATAAAGTCGAGATCTCCTTAGTTACAAAAGCTGAGAGTCGGTTTGAGTACAGATAAATAAGTTAATGCGTCGTTCACTAGAATCATGGCCGCAGTGGCCTTGCTGCGCATTTCTTCCACTGCTCTGCTGAATGACAGACCGGCGTCACTGGTATTACTAGATGACAAATGTTATTGGCGAGTTTAATATTTACTCCCTCCATTTTAATGCATATAAAACTGCAGGTAGTGTCATGACATTGCGAGAACTACTAAGTCGTCGGCATAAAATAATGCGTGTACCGCTTTTACATTTCTGACGGCGCCCGGCGAGCCAGCTATGCATATACTGTATGAAAAGGCGGACTATTTCTGGCTGGCCCTCAGCCAGAACGTGTAACGTCTACGGGACTGTTTTCGCATTGCTTCGTAAGCCGGGCCCCATAAATACAAATGTACAATAGTGGGGCTCGAACCCGTCCACCTATGTGTCTCCTTCAGTCGCGAGGCGCACGCAAATGAACCACGCCGACTGTATGAAGAACGGGCTTGATTCATCACCCTAAACGACTTCCGGTTCTCTGCGCTACTGGCCTGTGAACGTTTTGAGCTCCGTTCTGGATAGAAATTAGTTCACTTTTAGCATGCCGCGTTTCAAATAATACGTAGTTCCGTCTATAGAAATTCGGGTTCAAATCACTTCCAAATGTTTGTCTCTTCTTTCTGCAGCCAAATGCAATTTTAAAATCAATAAAAGCGGCATAGGTCATCGCTTTTTAATCGTGGTGGCCCTTTACGTGGTCGAAAAACAAGGCTACAGCGTCAGGCGTACTTCTGTTCTTATTTTGACAGCAATTTATTTCAGAATTTTAGGGTCGACAGCAGGTGCCCTTCCGAGCAGGCGCTTGGTCGCTCCAACCAGCGTCCCTTAGGGCAGATGCGCCTCACCGCTGTGTTATAGTTTATTTACGTGTTAGACATAAAGCGCCACATACCATATAGAGTAAAGCACCTCAAAATACGCTGACGACTTTTAGCTTTACTGCCCCATAGGGTCCCACTACGCCCATACGAAGCTTCAACAGGCCGTTGATGGGTTTGACTCTGATGTATAGCAAGTCCCTTGCAGCTCTCTACCGACAAATGTGTTGTCCTAACACATATCATCCAGGAGAATGCGACGAACTTTAATAACTTCCAAACACTAGTGGTTAGCAAGCTGTTGTACTGCTCTCTCGAAATAACATACTTTATTGACGGTGCTTTATAAATACGCCCGACGTACATATAACCTCATTTGCAGACCTACTAACTTTAACATAAGATGAAGCGATCTTCCAGTGGCTGTCGTATTCCATAGTAGTTTATCCTAATTCCCTTTATGGTGAAGGGGCATTCTATTCTAAAACTTGAATAGTGTGACGTAGTTAATAGTAATAATAATGGCGTTACAAATGCCGTTAACTAAAAGTCTGTCGTTCTTTCGGTGAGTAGTATATCGAATAACGTTACTTAGGCAATTTAGTCGGGTATCTGGGGAAATAGAGGACATAGAGATTTTTTATTAGAAATGGTGGTGTTTAAGCAGTATGATCTAAGGGATGCCAGTTTTTTAGGCCGAGATAGACTACTAAGTGACAGGTAACAACAACTCACCAAGTAATGAATGCAAAATTTATGAGTTACCCCAGACCATTAAGCATAATAGAAGTGTCCCCGAGGCCATTGTCGTTGCATTTATTTCGCTCATAATAATTTAAGTGAAACAAACACAAAACATTGAAAAACTTTTACTTTAAGCATGCCTGCGGATGTTGCCTAGCCAGGCCATCGTAGAAGTCGTAGATGAAAACGTATTGCCTATGTGGATTAGAAAGGATAACTCTTGATACATATAGCGGTCGACTCCAGTTCTACTTAATGATATATCATTCAGCGTCATTTGACGGTTAATACGGTTCATCGTGGCTTTTTCGTCGCGGTTATATATTTTTTAAATTCTAGACCATCCGCTGTCCCCAACGAGCTTGAAATCGCAGCGTGACATATTTTCAGTAGACCGAGGGGCGAACATTAAACGTATTTCCGTCTCTAGAAATGCGGGTCTAAATCACTTTCAAATGTTTGTCTCTTCTAACCCAGTCAAATGCAGTTTTAAAATCGATAAAAGCGGCATAGGTCATCTCTTTTTAATCGTGGTGGCCCTTTACGTGATCGAAAAGAGCAGAGTTTCCCCAATACTCATTGGCAGCATCGCCGCTGATTCTCAGCGGTATAATGTTTATCATCGATTCTCAAGGTCCACAATACAAACGTTTGCTGTCCAGCGGTCCAGGAAACAGACGACCGTACCAATTTTAGCTACCTGGTTCAAAGACAACAAAATTCGTTTCATTGCGGCTATGCTTTAACTGTTTAACCTTAAATTTGTAGGGGAAGTTATGATGTGATTTGTTGCTTTACTATTAAGCAACGTAAGCATTCGCTTTCCTGACTATTATGTTCTTTGAGGATTCTATCGTAAATGCGAAGATGGCCGAAAACAAGGTGTGGAGACAGTAAGCAAATGACATACATTTCTATCATAAACATACGCCGCGTCTAACTAGTTCAATTGTAGATACGGTGATGACAAATGAGATCCATCCAAATCTCTGTCGCAGTTGTTTAAGGCGACCTTGAAAAGTCATGCCGTTTGACAGAACTTGCTACGCAGCTTCTTCGCAGTGCGAGGCGGGACACCCTACACCATGATCGCTAAACCGTGTCTAATGAACCTGCCCGACAGGACCAGCTATTGTTGCTTGTGATGTTCCCTGCATATGTTGGGCTGCGAAAAAATCCTAGATTTTGGATTTTACTAACTGATGAGATTACATTTATGCGTTTTACCGCACTTGTACGCAGTTACGCAGAATATTTCTGAGCGCCAAAATAAACGATTGCTAATAGCCATTCCGAAAAATAATGCAATGGACGCTCTTCGGTCTGAACCCGGAAAGTGTAGTTTCATAGAGAGAACGATACCTCGCATGAGTCATTTTACACACTTATTCTGGTTACTTCTCGTTTGTCTTTATCGAGTCCAATAATATATGCATTCTAAAACTACCTCTTGCTTATTGCTATTGACAAATGTGCCTGCTTGATTATACAAATGCATAAACCAATTGTAAATTCCTAAGTACAGGAAATGGCGCAACTATCAAAAATAAATAGGCAAAACCCGCTTACTTAAATTGTCAAGGTGATCTAACCAAAAATGAACGCAATGCCTTACAAATAGCTCATACATATATATATATATATATATATATATATATATATATATATATATATATATATATATATATATATATATATATATATATATACATACATACATACATACATGTATGCTAGTGTCAAATCACGTGTAACCTGGCCATTGTGCACCAAGCAGAACCCAAATCGTAATTCGATATCCTACAAGCTTGAGTCTACATATTTTAGTACGTGCCACAACTAATTATGCACTATGCGTTGCACTGTTATGTTGCCGCATTTTCTATGTCGGCTTGATGGAAAGCTAAGCACGCTACTAAGATTAGTCGGCTCTGAAGGTTATATCGTTAAAGTATTTTACGTCAATTTACGTTGCGGCTAAATATATATTTAAAAAAAATACGTAGTCGTATAAAAATGCCGATCTAGCCGATACACGAGAGTTCCGAAATTAGGCCTTCATTCGGCCTAGATGTAACAAAGTTTTGGCCGGCCTTATTTTTGTCAAAGCTGTCTTGCCGATTCGAACCTGTTTGGCATCCTCTGTTTTAGCACTTTGTCCCTGCCAATACAACAGTAAATTTAGTCTTCTACCAGATGATTTCCGGTGTGACTCGACGCACCCAACTGGAACATCTCGGCGGACTCCATCAGGTCTAAGCCCTTGTGGCGTAAATATGTGTTTGACGAACGAGAGATTTGGGCTTCGCGCTGCTCGAGTTTTGTTCTTCGCCGACATTTCGCACTTATGCGGGAATCATTTTCGCCGATTTAAATACAAAGTGTGCTGCATGTATCGGCACATTTGTGTGCGTTGGATGCGAAATAACTGGCTGTAACACGACTAATGTTTCGTAACGAATGGCCTTAATGTGAATACGTAGGCAGCCAGCCCCATTGGCACGTGTCGCTAATTGCAAGACATAGTGCTTGTACGTGGGCGATGTTCCTATGCAAGTATATCTGTCTTTTCAGAAAAACAACATGCAACACTCCTTACAATGATGTCTTCAGGCCTCATTTGTGTGCAATCTCGTCGCAATCTCTTTGCGTAAGGCAACGGACGCGAGTACCTTAGTTGGCATATGAGGGTGACGCAAAGCCTAGTTAGTGCTTAGTTAATAGAATCGATAGCTAAATGGGTACGTTTTGCGACTTCTGCAAAGTACGAGCTGACTTGCGTCCATTGATGCACAAACATACTTTAACTAGACCCTTAAACATACTTCAGCTAGACTATTAACGCAGGGAATGTGCTTGTTGTTAGCAATGGAAACGCCGTTGATGGGATCCTTTCTGATTAGAATGTTGACGACAAAAATCACGCCTGATAAATACCACAGAGCATTTTTAAAGTGTGTTCTCTTATATACCTCTGGACCTATGTCAATAAAGATCATGCTTAAATTCTACGCCTTTTAGTATTCAGACGCCTTAGTACAGGAGTAGTTTATATAGTCCCCTAAGTGTTTTTATACTAGATCTTCACTCTACTGCATGCCTCTAATAAACGTTACTTATTAACACCAGCTTTAAGCCGACACCATGCGTATTGTGGCAGCTTAGCGTGTTCACATCAAACTATCTTCACATCATTCACGTATCTCTCATCATGGTATGCACATTGACCTTACAGGACACCAAAAAACCCCGAAATTATTTGGCATTCAACGAACCATTTGTACACACCTCATTTAACTTGCATTTGTTATTTTTTTAGCGTAATGGCACATCAATCACCGCCATAGCGGCAAGTAGCCATGTACATATGATATAAATATTACTGTGGTTTCGACTTAAAAATAGTTTAAAATAAAATTAATTTAATATACTTTACGATATACGCGGATATACGGATACGCACGTATACACGCGGATAATACAGATCCGTATACATTTAAGCTGTTCTACTTCACATTTAGCTCACTTGACGCGAATACGATACGAACAGAAGACTAGCTTGTTTATGTTCTAGGAATTATTATTAGACTTACTTATAATGGGCAACGTAAGGCATCATAGCGTATTGGTGATAACTGCACAGCTGGAGTCGCATTTGCCGAGCTCGCTAAACAACGATTAAGCTAATTGTCGCAAGCGTTGCGTGCATGTAATCAAAAGTTTACTCAAAATTATCTCATGAAGAAAAATGTATATGTTCGGCATGTGACACAGTTATCCTCTGTTTAAAAAATAATTACCACATTCTGAACCAACATAAGCGGACCCATTATAGTGGGAGCAGGCTTACAGCTGCAACGTTATTCTCGCAATATTGTGCAGCATATGATGTTGAACTCCCGGAAATATTTTTCTCAGATATGACGGGACGCATCAGATATTACGTTATCGTTCAACAACGTTTGTAAGATGTATACTACAATATATATATATATATATATATATATATATATATATATATATATATATATATATTAATAAAAGAAAGATACATTTCATCTTTATTCACTCAGGTTGAGTAGCGATTATAACCACAAATACATCTCTTTAACAACTATAATAACAGTGAGTCAAGACTATAACCGGGTGATCTGCATATGTATGGATACATACACATATATATATATATATATATATATATATATATATATATGTATGGATACATACACATACATATATATATATATATATATATATATATATATATATATATATATATATATATATACATATATACACACATATATAAACATATACATACACATATATACAATATATAAGCTACAAGGCCCCACAATGACACAGAGTTCACCGCAGTGGCGGCATACACAAGTCTCAGATGCTTCATGGAATTCAGCACGTTGACATAGAATGTGATGAAAGCCGTGTACTACAAATCGTGTTATCACGTGCCTGTTGCTACGCTATAAAAGAAAGATACATTATAGTTTCAGGTTTATTCACCATGAATTGGTAGTTTAGTGCAATCGTTCGGATATCATTTTGTAGGCTAATAATATAATATATATAATAATAATACTTTACTGTAGTGAAAATGTTTCCATAAACGAGCAGCTGAGTATGTGGTAACGTCCAGTAATGCAGTCTCCGCAAGATTGCACTCTTCAATTTATTAACAATTTCCTATCAAGCATATAAGGTGGTGGTAGTCATGTTATATTGTTTAACACTGTAGATAGATATACTTTTCTGCAAAAAGTAGGATCTCGACCTAGGGACCTATTACTGATATATATAATACACTAATGGATGACGGCTTGATATGTTAAGCACTATACTACCTACTCGAGTAGAGCAACTTTTACTCGGCTTAACATTAGTAACTAGTCTACGTAAAAGCCCGGCATCCCAAACCTACGCTAGATACAGGCCAATGGCACGCATGTACCAAATACTCTGACCGGAAGCAGCTGACAGTGATAAACTAAGCGAGAATAATGAATGTGAGGAGGGCTCCACAACAGAGAGAGAGAGAGAGAGAGACAAAGCTGTCTCTCAATTCAAATGTTTGCTTCTAAGGCTCTTGGACTATTTCGGTGATACAGTTTCTGGCGCAGGTGCCCGCAAACTTCCTAAAATGAGATCCAGGTGAGGGAAGTCGAAACGTGTTCCAATCGGGTACAGTTTAATAAACCTTCTACAAAGCCTACAAAGATCTCATTGGTCACATATTGTCCACACCGTCATTGTCTCCTTCATGAGGACTAGTGACGATCACGGTTCTCATCACAGTAACAACAAAAACATAAAATGCCGATTACGTTGCAATGTTTCTGCGTACCATTGCAACGTAGTCGGCATTTTATGTTTGCCTGCACGAGATGCAGCGGAGCAAGCGCACTTATCCGCTTTATCAAACGGCAAGTTCATGGCTCGATCCGGTGTAGGCTATCGACAACAGCTGTTCTGCGTAAATCCCCTTTCGGGTGGAGTCCCGTGCGCCCCGGAGTGAGAACACAACAGCTGCGAATCGAACGAGAAGAACTTCTATAGATTGTATATATATATATATATATATATATGTATTTATATATATGTATATATATATATATATATATATATATATATATATATATATAGATAGATATATGTATATATACATATATTGCTTGCATGTAGCTACCATATACTGCAAGCGCAGTACTGGCAATGAAGCACAGCCGTGAAACCAGATCGAGCTTGCGTAGCAGCGGAGAGGCTTGCATTGTGCAACTCGTGACAGAAATCTCACTCAAGTCGATTGTTAGGCATGGAGCTTGAGGTTTTGCTGACGCGTACATTCTTGCAGGTTTAGTGACGCGAGGCGCCACATATTTATTGGTTTTCATCTGAGTGAAGCTTTGTGAAGTGCTATTGTGAAGTGCTATTGTAAAGATAAGCTCATTGCATTTGATACTCAGCTCGGGATGAGGGCCAGCAGTCCTCAACGAAGAATAAACTTGTGGGGTGGCTTTCGTCGATAGCAATAATGGTACCAGGAAGAAGGTATATTGACTAGCTATGGTTCAGTGAGTAGAGCCCCTTCAACGTGCGTAAGTTAAGTGAGTTTTATTTAATGTAACATTAGAGAGTTGTCTATGGTCAGACGGTTTCATAAGAGCGTTGCAAATTACGATGTCAATTTAGTTTAGCACAATAAATCTAACTAGTGATATTGGGGGAAGGAACGAAAGGGTTTCTCAATTTAGGCCCGACTTTAAGTGGCATGTTTGTAGACCTTTTTCCGATGAGTACAGATAGTTACTTAATCAGGGCACGTACCGCTCGAGTAATAAAAAGCATGTAATGGAGCGCTACGTCCAGAATGCTCATAATACCACTAACTTTCAGGAATTGACCTAGAATGATACCTGTCCGACTTTCGTGACCACTGACAGAGTTGATCTGCGCCTTGAAAAATTACAGGACCAAAGACCGAATGACCAAATAACAGCTACAGATACGTTTAAACTAAGCGACTGAAGTGAGTATTTCATTTGTGTTGCTTTCAATTCTCATCATTATCACTGCGAGACATTGTAAGAAATTGTGTGCTGATGTATATAAGTGTGTGCATGTGTGTTACGGGTCATTTAAATAGAGAAAACATTTTATTGTATTGTATCGGGCCTCAAATCAATTCGTTGCACATACAAGGAAGACATTCGCGTGGATTCGCGTCAAGTATGTATTATTTGATGTTTTATGTATCTGTCGTATTTTTCAGCCTTCAAACATTGCCTTAGTCACCACTGCACAGAGATTTATTATACTATATTGTGAGGTATAATAAGGTATCCTGCAATTCACCGATTGCTCGTCACTGGGCGATCATCTGCTACGTCGACTATCTCCACAATTTATTTCTTGGAGAAGAAGGTGACAACCATTAACTTGCCGGCCAACCGTTGTCGGTCAGGCACTGGAGGCGCTTTAACGCCTGACCATTGCAAGCTTTGGGACTTGAGTAGAAGGTCATACAATTGTACCCAAGGATCATTCTCTGTGTCGAGTTTCGAGAACAAAGAAGACTGACTGCCGTCAAATCAGAAATCTCCAAGCCAGTAGAAATTATTTTTCGTTTTTTTTTTGCGTTTCTTTTTCGTCCTGTCACAAATTACGAGCTTGGAGGAATTAGGCTGATATGTTTGGTGATCCTGCAGGATCTTATGGAGGGACTTGGCATCTAAATTCAACGTCTCCTCTAGCTAAAGCTAAGTTTGAGTTCTCGTCGATCGCAACTTTCACACGAGCCATATTTTTGTCGTCCTTTTATTTGCGATCTCTATCGACGTTCTTCGCAAAGTGTGCCATAGAAATTGAAATACCCAGTTCGAATTGCGGTGAAAAGCAAACATTTTAGTGAAGTTATTTATAAAACTTTGCCATGTTAGCACTTTGAACTGCTTTTGCAATGCTTCATGAGACGGGCCCCATAAATACAAATGTGCAACGGTGGGGCTCGAATTCGTGCACCTATTTGTCTCTTCCGCCGCGAGGCGCACACGAATGCACCACGCCACGGGGCTCAACTATTGCTCAGGTTAAGACTACTACCCACGCGCTGAATGAGCTTGAGTGTAAAAGAGCCTGCACCTCCCATAATCTCGAACGCCAATGGACTTAAATCGTGCGGATAATCAACGCCTGATTATTTTTTGCATTTGTTAGCCTGAGCTAACTTGAAGGCATCGGCTGCTCGATTCGCACCTGCAGCGATTATCGAAGGGGCTACTGAGTCGGAACCCAGTTTGAATTGTTTCGTTTTTTTTTCGCCGTTTTCTGTGGGAGAATCAATGTTCCATCATAACATCAACAAAGATGACACTATTATCCTGTGTTTTTGAGTCGTAACTGATATATATATATATATATATATATATATATACGAGGGCAGAGCAAAAGGTTGTTATAAAAATTTATAAAAGCAAAATTAAATCTTACAAAGTGTTTTTCCCGTTAAAATAAGTTCCTCCCGCTGCAATACACATCTGCCACCTTCTTACGAATTTACGTAACGATGACGTGAAAATACCGGAGGGGACGAGGGTTCCCTCCGGTATTTTCACGTCCATCGCGAAATCATCGGTACCGCCTATTTACAGTGATTCGAGTCCCACCTTTGCACATTTGTATTTATTTTATTTGGTCTGTGAAACAATGCGCAAAGCAGTCCCATGGACGTTTAATCTTTGCTAAGAGTCAGCCCTGAAAATATAGAACTTATGATTTGGCCAGTTAATGTTGACTCCATCTCGTCTATGTCAATCAGCTTATCTCTCCAATTCCTGTTTAACTATGGAATGTCTCCTGTTATATGCAAAGTTTTTGCGTACATTACAGTAATAATCAAATTAGTAAACATGCATTAAATTATTTTTACGGTACACGCAAAAACGCCCAGCAAAGTAATCAGTAGGACAGCGGACCCGCTCATACCAGCCGTTTAGTGCAAATCGGTTGACAGATCGGTTGTGAGCATGTTGTCAACTAAGCACTCTTGGCCGCCTGGCTAAAGATCTACATCTCTTGTCTTACTATTTTACGTGAGGGGCGTTCTTAAGCGAAAGTCTAACAAAACTTGGCATAACAAGGGAGCTCGCCTTTTCCTCGTAGAGCTGCTGCCACAGTTCGCCTCTGTAACAAACTATGACACAGATGCATTTGAGATGCTCTCAACTATACGTACGTGCACCCAAACTTAAAAAAACTGCTTACTAAGTTGGGCGAACGCTTAAAGATAACTACGGAGAACAAAAGAGGAGAGCCGCACCAATTTTACGCCAGAGACGTTCCATTGATGTCCAGAGGAAGCAACGCGACCTCAATTCTAGAATCACTTACAAATCACGATGCAGTCGGAATTACTAAGTTCAAATGCTGTAACAAAATGAAAATAAAGATTCGCACGCACTTTCTCAATATTCCTTACGGACGTATTTAATCAATTCGGCCTTCGTTTTCTTAATCGTGGTGAATGTGCGTTGCACAGCAGAAGCATAACCCACGTCGTCGTCGTTTGGACATTTTAGTGCGGTTCGTTATGCGACGTCTCGTATCTGCGATAATATTTAGATGAACTTGTACGCTAGTGAATATTTATTGCCTATCGGCCGCAATGGTGGTGATAATTATAGTGATAATGGTGGCGATGGTCGTTCTTCGCTAGACGGAATCGCTTCCACGGACGTCCTGCTTGTACTCGCATGCTTGCTTCCATGGGACATGCTGGCGGAAGAAAGCAGCAGGCAGAGATTAAACGGGGAGATATCGTGGACTGAGGCTTGAGAGGCCACACTCGCCGTTTGGGCCGAGATGTGGATCCAGCCGCCTGACGGAGACACGAGAGGTACGAGAACGCGCTCCGTCATCACGGACTTGCGCAAGAGGTGCACGGCACAGGGACCAACGACATACTACGCTGCCCAGGCGTTGAGCGGACATGGCCAGTTCCACGCGTACATGATGAAGATCGCGAAAGCAGCGACGGACATATGCGTTCTCTGCAACGCCGGGGTGCCCGATGAAGGGCGCGGATACTATTGAGGCATGTACGGTATGTTGTCTGCGTACCGGGATAGCTCACCGTTCACCCTACGGGCATCTACCGCGCAGGCAATCGTCACACACATGGTTGACTCGACGACTAACTGGGGTGCTGGCCTAAAATACCTCGATGGGCTCATGCGCGAAAAGATCCGGCTAGAGAATAATCGTTGGGCGCGATTCGTCTCCCGGAACCTCCCAAACTTAACCCAGCAGGACCCACCTTCTCGGGACGCACCCACAGACTATGGAGAGGGCTGAAGCGTGAGACTCCCTTCTCCTGGTTTCAAAGTAATGGTTCACAATTCCGAACCAGAAGGGGGTTCTGGGGGTGGTTTTTAGTGGGTAGTGCGCTGGAGTTAGAAAGAATCATGCGCTTCTTCTTCTCCGTTTAGTCTCACACTACTCGCCAAAACATCGGCGGGTGTGCGTAAATGCATTTCCACCCCCCTCAAAAAAAAAAAAAGAGGAAATCGCCATCAACCTATCTGTTAGTGCCGCGGTCAGTCAGCCAGCCTCACGCACACACATATATATATATATATATATATATATATATATTTATATACTCAAAAATAAAACATATGTATGCACATTCTCACATGCACATGCACGGGCACCATGCATATGTGCATACGTACGGTCGTGTATCGTTTCGACAGAGCTTTCTGTTCGGCAGTCTCAGCCTGCGGCTAGCTTGAACGACGCCGCCTGCTCGCGCATGACAACGGGATCAAACGGTTCTGAAACACAGCCACCCACACCCCTCTCGCCGCTGCTGTTCTTGCTGAAAACGGGCCGCCCCTTTCCGGGCCGATGCTCTGTGGGATGGTCTGGATTTGGGTGCACAGAAGACACTACTATATACAGCAGAGATAGGGAGAAAGTGAGAGCAGGTAGAAAGACAAAGGCGACGACGACGATGACAATGATAACAACAACAACGTTCTAAAGAATCAGGGTCCGTTTGCCGATGATGCGCTCCGACGGCCTTGGGTGCAGGGCCCCTCCAAGTACCCCTTCGGCCTGGCCTGTCTTTAAGACGTATGCATGACGGGGTCGTGGTCGTAAACAACCACGACGACAACGACAACAACAACAGCCGTCTTTGGCAATATTATTTTCCATGATTCTTTTCGTTCCTTTGGTCGTTGTCATCGTCGTCGCCTTCGGGCTTATTTCTGATTTTGTTCCTCCGTTTTCCTCCGTTTTGCATTTGGTATCTGTCACGTTTACATTCCTACTTCTGAAGCGAACTACCGTCAACGCCGCCGCTGCCGGGCCTAGTCTGGTCTGGCTTGACCTGCTCGTGCCAAGGACGCACGCAATCATCGTATAGTGGCCTGTTTCTCTAGGGCCTTAGGGACCGGCAGACATTGTTGTGTCGTCCTTCGGCGGCCAGACGCGGCCAGGCGAGACAAGGCGAACGAGGCGGTACGCACGTGCCTATATTTGTATGTATGTATGGCAACAACTATATGAGCTTTGACTCTACCGCTAAGGCTTTTGTTTGTGTGTGTGTGTGCTGTGTCCTACTATTGTCAATGATGGTGTTGGCGACGATGATAAAGATGTCGTCGATGATGAAGTTGATCATTCAGATGATGTTAATGATGAAGTTGATCATTCTGATGATGTTAATGATGAAGTTGATCATTCTAATGATGTTAATGATGAAGTTGATCATTCTGATGATGTTAATGATGAAGTTGATCATTCTGATGATGTTAATGATGAAGTTGATGACGATGTCGACGACTTTGCTGATGGTATTCATGATGACAAATTATGTGTATAATGTGAATGATATAATCATTGATGCTGGCGAGCAGCCCGCGTGCGGTTCCGGGGAGCTGCCTCTTTCCGAGAGCATGCGTGTTGACACGAAGACACACGATATTAGCATACACAAAAGGAAAGGAGCAAGGAGATAGAGGGCAGGATAAATAGAAGGGGGAGAAGTAACAGGGAGAAAAAGTGCTAGACAAAGAGGCCCTGTACACCTCTGCGGACCACTCTGTATAAACCATTCTGTGTCGACATTTATCGAACGGTTTCGAAATCTCCTGTGCATACAAAGTATACCAACAATGTAGTTGCACGGCGTGTGTAGCCTAGTGCAATAGTATATAGGGCGCAGGGGGCGGTAGCATTAGTGGACATGGTAAGACTTCTAGGGCGTTACCAACAGCCCTTGTGCCAGGGCCTGGTTCTCAGCAGTATGGTTTATCAGCTGCCCTTAAAGACAAATGCTTAAATAATATTTGATTAATACCAAGGATTGAACCGACGATTAATATATGGGCGTAGAGGGACTTATATGTGCAAGTCATAGGCGTGCATTCTCAGAGAACATTTCAACTAGCTTGTTGACAAAGCACCATAAGAAAAACTATGTTGGTACGATTAAACAGATAAAATCATCACTGATTTATTGCTGAAATATTGCTTACGGTTCTGAGAAGACGTTCAGTTGAGTGCAATACTGTGGTAGCGTAGTCTAAATCGCTAGCAGTATACTCGTCATGGTTGCCCTCTACAAGGGTGTCGCCGACATTCGAAGCGTCATCACTAACAGCGCTTGGCCATAGCAAGCTGCCCTAAAAGTATGCACTATGGTAAAATAGGTAATGCCCTTTCTGCAAACATTATGTGATTCAAGTAAATGTCTGATAAACAATCCGTCCTAAGGTTATGTCTGTTTATATTAGATTAAGCCGAGACTATGAGAAAGTTGTGAAAAATGCCGTGAAGGAACTCGATGGACAAAACCAATACAGTCTTCTAATTCCATAGTTTTTGAATCCAAACATTATTTCTAAATTATATAGTTCTTTAATCCAAACTGTTTCTAACGTAATGTATATAGTTCTTGAACCTAATCTGCGTTTAAATTCAAGAACTAAAAAAATTGTGTCACATCTCCCACTTAGGTACTCAGATAACATTTCAGAGTATCCGATACTCTCTAGGACTTTCAATGGACGTTGCCATCTCTTCAACGTATGCATCGTGGCCACCGTTTTTTCGGTGTCCAGGTGATATGGCCTCACCTATTGAAGTTAAACTCTAGGGTCATTGAGCAATTCAAGGCTATTTCTGGAGAAAAAAAGGACGCTAAGAGAGGGCACCACACTGGTCTCTCCGCGATTCGAAGACTTACGAAATGTAGTCACTGTGATTATTGTATCATTAGTATTGTCCTTTCTCCGTACGCTAGCAGAGACGTTACACGTGACATTCAGCATTACATTCGACAAATCATGAGCCACCTACTAGTCAGATATCGGCGTTTCAAAAATGTTCACGTGAGCGGATATATAAGCCGAATGCAGACTACATAGTGCAATAGCAGAAACGACCGCTTTTCTCCGCGGCATCTGGACCTGACTGTTAGCTGGGTGTAGGAGAAACGGATGACCGAATATTCGAAATTTTCTAATATAATATGGGCGCGTGGCGTCGTGCGCTGACTCGACGCATCCCCGCCCGAGAATGCATTCCTCTCTATTCTGCCGGCGGGTAAAGCTTGGCATAGCTACACAGAGCGAGCGAGCGAGAGGCTCGCGGGTGGCATACGAGAGAGATGGCTGTGATTTGAAGCGGTACAATGGCACGATCGGGTTTGATGCGATTCGTTCACTCGAGTTGCTATCATTTGTGCGATAAATTCATTTGCGCGATTGAATGCAATACAATTCAACGCGTTTTGTGGTTTCAGTCAGCCGCTGACGGGTTTAGCCGGTTCTCGCTAGCTTGGCGAAGAGGCACCACAATAATGGGGAGGCACTACTACAAACTATGATGCACGGGTCATCAGGTATATTTTTTAACACTCACCCTTTGGTCATAGATACCAGATGGCTAAAGATCGGCATAGGCTCGTAAAGGGTCCAGTCAGTGTAGAGTGGTTGTTGTTGTTGTTTTTGTTGATTAGACATTGAGCCGCCTACAAAACAGGCCACGGTGATCGTCGTTAAATTACATTATTTTTGCCATTTCAACCGTCCTGCAAAGTTACACGCAACACATACATAGAGCTGGAAAGATTTCAAATAGACGTAGGTTGCGATTGTAGCTGTATTCGGGCAATACTCATTAGCCAATAATGTACTCGATCATGCTCTGCTCGCCCGCATGATGGGTAGGCTCGCTGTTGAATCGGCCCGGCAATAGGGTCTGAGAACAAAAAACAAAAATAAAGGAAATCCACGCAATACGTACAGGCTGTGTACAGAATGCATCTAAATTTACATTCATCTCCTAATTCGAATGCCAGGCATTAAGCGGAGCTGTTCTTTAAAAGGTGAAATTCTAATTCTTTTCGGATTTTCAAATAGCCAAAGGTGTAAATTACTCTCGCATGTCTGCCACTTCCAGTACCAGCAGAACGTCCATATATAGCAGAACCCCATTGAAGCCTCAAAGGCCGCTGCTTGCTATTACCAAAGAAGTACAACTGTAGGCTGCAAGACAGAGGGCGGGCTTCACACAAAGTACAACCTCCACAAAGAGCTTATATGATTTGTTTCTAAATGCGACATCTTTTAAAAAGACGCCGACCTGTCTGGTCTGCGCCGGGGGGTAAAAAATGTTTATCCAACTCGCAAGCAGGCTCAAGTGCCCAGGACATTCGATGTTGTTACACCTCTCGACGAGACGCGGACGGATTGTTTGTTTGTATGCCTCCAGACGTTGAGTGAGGTTTCTCGGTCTTCTTTCGTCGGCAGTCGTCTACTTCAACGATTGTCGGCCTGCTTCGAAGCGACGAAAAGAAACCGGCCGGTCTCACCCTTATGTCCCTCTGAGAGAGTGAAGGAAGGCGCTTGTTTAGGATGTGACGATCACTGACACTCGCGTCCCCTCGAACCTGGGGGCTAATGCATCCGCCGCCGCCGCCACCGCCGGCTACGCGACGGCTACGCAAAGCTAAACGACTCAATTCTAACACATATGCCCAGTTTGCCCATTGTCACTTAAGCCGCCTGCTAAAACGAAAACGAAACAGCCTTTCGTTCTTTGCACCCCGCACCACACCTACTACACCCACCCCACTCTCCCCCACCAGGCTGAGCCGCCAGCTAATTAGGGCGTTGTTACGACTCGAGTAATGAACAGCAGCTAAGTGTTTTCTATCGTCGAGTGGAGAGGCTGCCGTCGTGCAGACCTCTATGACATCTAAGTATGGACGATCTTGATCAAGTTGGGTGAGATTTGTTTGAGGTCTGTTGAAGTCTCATGTCTGCACAACATCGGAAAACATCGGAAGAGTGACTTAAGTTCGGAAAGCACATTAAACAAACGAAATCGAGCGGTGAACACTGTTTTCTGCAAATGTCATCTCAGACCTACTGCTGTACTGGACTGGCATTTTGTAAGCGTCCTTCGAGCCGCCTAGACGACGGCGCTCGGTTTTCATCCAACCACGACGTATACCGCAAATATCATCGTCCTGCTCTACTTGCATACCCCGTACTTGATTTAGCCTTGATGATGGTCAGTCTTTCAGAGACTAGACAATAAATGATGTTGTGTTTGTATCGTGCATAACGGGAAGCACGAAAATGGCTAGAAGGTAATAACGGAAGTACATTCGTCCATCAATACATTGATTCAGACCTTATTCAATCGACTAGGCTGACATTGCTGTGCATACTGCAGTTCTGACGACCCTGTGTGCAGAAGAACGAGACTGCAGTATAAGAAAATAACTGTGCTGCGCGTTAGAAAATGTAAATTTGTGTAAAAGCTATGTAGTAATTTGACTTTTTTACTATATTACTTCATTGGGAACCACTTGATGGCATTACCTTGGTTCTTGGCAACCTCCCTACCTCACGTTACATGCAGAGCATGACGAAGCTTAAGTATTTTACTCCTAAACACCCGTGAAGTTCCCTTTTGTTAGCTAGACTGCCAAACCAGAGACGGGAATAGTTAGGTTAATGATCCCCAAAATGGCCATCGAAATGTCAGGGCCTGACAGACAGACGCAGCTATGTGAACTTTTGCTTTACTTGAGACTCAAGTCAAAAGCATCACTCGTATGAGACACACCATTATCGCGTTCTCAAATCACTCAGCACACAGACCGATTTCTCCGCCAGCGCATTAACCAGGCTGCAGGTGCCGCGCGCCAGCTCTTTTGATATGGACACGGTGCAGCGGTCATGCTATTCTCGACCTGCACGAAAGGCGACCAGTATTTCGCATGAGGCAAACATGGCGTGCACAAGATTATCGAGTTCAAGGTTCACAAACTCAAACACACGCCAAGCTTGCCTTGCCCACAGCATTCACTCAGCTTTCCAACACAGGTAGACAAGCGCCAGACTCTAGAACGCATGCGCTTCTACTCGAAAGCCTCACGTTATTGTGTGCTTAGTATTGTACACTACTCTAAACGGGCATGCCGGGCTCAGAAGAGTCTACTATTGGATCTCGCACTGTACCACTCCTCTTCTATCAATAATTAGAGACGCACATTGTGGTACCGAGAAGAAGCTTCAAACTGGAGTCGAACATTGTTCATGTCCGAGATGAGCAAGGCTAACTTCTAATTCTATAGATAAACGACGATAATGCTATATATATACAATATATATATATATATATATATATATATATATATATATGCAGCCCACCTTGCGGAGACTAGCAAATTAAGAAAATACTCATCAATCGGGTATCCCCACAAATTCTGCCCTCTCGCGTTTGAAACCCTGGGTGCTCCTGGCGTTTGGACCAAGCAGCTGATCCGCAAAGTTTGGCACCTTGTTAAACCTGTCATCCGGTGATAACAGGTCGTCGTCCTTTTTCAAACAACGTCTGGATCTTGATATACAACGTGGAAACGCTGCCTCCGTTCGGGGCACACTTCTGAGGTGGTGTCGGCCTGACCTCATCGAAATGTACACGTGACAGCCAAAATACGCGCCCACTAGGCATATTGGCTTAGCTAATCCATCGTGATACGTGTAACATATACATAATGTATTACATTGCAAATAAACTTATATATATATATATATAATTTTATATCCTCAGTTCATGATTCTCAACATTCTCGCTATACTGGCAGCGTGGTTCAGGGGACTAGTGCTAGTCATGGTCATCATCTACCGGGGTGTCGCCGGTTCGATCCCTGTTGTAGATCGAATTTTCTTTGAGCCATGCTCATTGAAAATAGATGATAAACCATACCGCTGAAAGTAAGGGGCCATGCTGCCACAAAGACTGTTGGGGAAACCCTAGATATCCCAACATGCCCGGCCTTCGGTGTATTGGCAATACACCTCACGGTGAGTTTCAGGCTCGTAGGAGACGGACAATAGTCTAAACATTCTCGCCATGCGCCCGGAAAACATGTTGCTGACACGGTCAGATCGTGCAATTGTTTTTGACGATACGGATGGAGTGCTATGCAGAAAATTGTTGCAACTATTAAAATGAGATAGAATTTTACTAGATTAGGACATCCGTGTTTAAAACACTATTAAATCTGCTCTCGAGCGCCGTTCTGAAATAAGTTCTAAGTTAGGACTGCCACGCTCTATCTCACATCTCATCGCAACCCGCCAAAGAAATTTGGACTGGAGATGCTTCTTCATATACGGCCGCCAGATTTTACAGCTATAAGTGAATTTAGAAACTACACAAATATCATAGAATGACAGACAGATAGTTGTGAACAAAAAAAATAAATAAAACAACGAAATATCAAATTACATATACAGTTAGCATATTAAAGTTTGTGTGATGTAAACGTTAAAATCTAGTTCTGCTTTTACTCTTGCCCCACGAAATGTCAAATATAGTTTACTATAGGTATCTCTTTCCCATCAAGTTTGTAAGCCCGGTCCTCCTTTAAACGCACAGCAGCGCATTGAGATATTACCATATCATTTTTGGTGCACAAATCGGATACCAAGTCAATTGTTTTCTGTATGACTTCCCTCTCGCTCTCTGTGCCAGATGGCCTATATAGTTTAAAAGCATCCGCGTAGACTTTGCTTAAATGTTATCTGTGGTATAGTGGTATTGTCTACATATAAATCAATTGATTACATGTTGTAGATGGTTTACTATGTCAAACGAAAATCCTAGAAGATTTTGGAAAATTAATTCGAATTGCTTTTATAATATATAGAGACTTTTTGTTATAATATATATATATATATATATATATATATATATATATATATATATATATATAAATATATATTTGTTTTTGTTTTATTTATATATATTTTTTAATACAAAGTTTATAAATAAATATAATATATTTATTTATAAACTTTGTATTATTAAAATATATATAAATAAAACAAAAACAAATATATATATATATATATATATATATATATTTATAATACAAAGTTTATAAATAAATATAATATATTTATTTTATAATATGTAACGAAATATAATTAAAGTAGACATAATGTTTCCATTGAATGGTCACTGAGCAGCCTCAAATAATACCCCTTAGTAGATAAGTTATGCAAGACACGGAGAAGCAAGGCCTCAGGAGGAATGAGATCCAGTGAGCTCAGCACAACCCCAAGCCTGCCTTAAGCGAATGTTAACTTCTCGACCCAGCGTAAGACCTGACCTTCTTTACCTGCGGAAGTGGGATCAGACATTCTAGGGACACCCTGTGTACTCCTTGGATAAAGAAACAAGAGCATCACCCTCGCAAGAAAGACGTGAAATGCTTGTCCAAAAGAGTAAAGGACACTTAACATTTTATCAAATCGAACTCACTTGCAAAGTACGATTGTATTTAGGAATGATAGTCGTACACCTGCTTTCGCCAGAAAAATATGTTGACGTTTCACTCAATGTCCCGACAGGACAAAGATGGGTCCTCCGTATTAGTGATAGTTTGATGCCTTGACCATTGAAAATGATGTCTTTGGAGCGCTTGACTTAATTAAAGAGACAGCGATGGATTGTGACACACCGCCAGGTAAAGAGAACACCTTATGATTTTAGAAATATGCTAGAAAATACAGAGAGCACGTTAGATAAAAAAAAACATGATTGTATACAAGAAAATGTAACAAGCTGTGCCTACGAGGATGAGGCAACATCTGTCGCAAGCTGCCACCTGAACACAAAACTAAAACGCGATACTGACATCGACCATCTAGCGCCTGGGTGGATGCAGGAATTATTGTATGACGTACCCCAGAGGTTGAACTACTCAAAGGATGATGCTGCTGCTAAACAGAATCACATCCCATAAATTTTACTTGACAGTTCATTGACCTATAAAACATGCTTAATAATATAAAGTTTGCTGACGGAAACCATAAGCACCGTTTGGGGCGCAAACGAAGGAAGGAGCGCTTTTCTGGATCATCCGATAATATGACGAAATGTTTACTGAAGTTCAACTTGTTTACTGTGAAGGCATGGACTTAATATGGTTCAGCCAAAGCAAATTGCTTCACAATGATAACATGCTGATTGTTCAAGGGGACAGTTATAGATATGAAGAAATTGTCTTGACGGAGTACCCACGATAGAGATGCCCGATGTCACCTTCCCTGGGCAACCATACTAGCTGTAGCAGCAAGCATGGTTGCCCAGGGTAGGTGGCAATGCAAAATAAACGCGGACCGCAATATGGTATTACTAGGTTATCAAACATTTATCTGCCTCACCGAAGAGAGCGATCAGGGTCATCATGAAAAACGAAACCAAAACTATCAGCAAAGACAACTAATGAAGCTTTACCAATGAGGTTCCCTTTAGTCACTGCGACTACTTCGAGATGTATTATTCGTTTGACACTCTAAATATACATTACGTTTTTATATCAGGGGCGCTTAGAGCGGCAGTATACGCTAGCATGTGAGATATATTGTATTTAATTTTTAAGACGTTTTTTAATTCTGGACTATCATTCCTACGCTACGGGTCTAAAAGGGATTAAGACATATCTTCAATACACCGACGGTCGTACATGTTGGATATTCAGGGTATCCCCAACAGATTTAATGGCGGCATGGTTGTCGGGGTTGGCCGTATCACTATCTTCTCAAGATAACTTTACCTGGCCAATCTAACTTGCCAATGAATCTGCTCGTCTTGATGCGGTGGTTAGTTTTGCATCCGAGACAAATTTGGCGAATCTTATTACCATACGCCAGCCACTAATGGTCTTTGAGAAGCGCTTCTACAAAGGGATTGTCATGTCAAAGGAGTTACCAGTCCTAGATTCCGAAACAGTAGCTCCCGCTTGATATTGAAAAAGGCACATGCTCGATGTAACAGTGTTTTATATCAGCCTATTTTGAGTTACACATACGTTCTAATGCTAAAGTAATACCGAACCTGGGGGTTGGGGAGGAATCCGGGTTTAGTGGGTTTGCGAGTCTCACACTAGTCACGCAGGCTCAGGTAGTGGCGAATGTGCATCATGCATTTCCAAAACCTCCCAGAACAAAAAAAAAAATACGTTCTAAGGGGGGTCAGCTTTATCAATGAGGTGTAGGTTTCGCTGAAACCAGCCACCGTGGTTAACCGCGTTCAAGGCTGTACTATTTATAAGATCAGAGAGTGTTTATTTTCTCCAATATCCAGGGTGGCTCGGCTGGGTTCCTTGCCGTTGCTGTTTCCACTTGCTTATGTTATCTGTTTTGCTGACCCTTTAGTGACCCCTCCGTCCGGGGGTTAATTAACGGGCATCTTAAAACTAGTTATTTTTTTGCCATGCAACTTGTCCGAGCGATGCTGAGCGCTATAAAAATATTCTTATTAGAGATTATTCGGGCCTCGTTGAGAAGGCGGCGTGGGTTAGCCAGGTAGCCGTGCTCTCCCATAAGGGTGCGGCATGTAGCATGATGCTATTTACTGTTGATTATATTTGTTTTACTATTTTGCTTAAGCTTTATCCGCCAAGGTTCCGTTGGCCGCTCTCCCAAGAAAATTCTTGTGAAGGTTGGTAACGATTAGTGCCATCTTCAAGTTATATTCTGTAGGGTTGGTCCTAGTACGGACCCTTAGAGGACCCCGGCTGTAACAGGAAAGTCCATCCCTTCGTGGGCAGATTCTTAGTCTTTTAGGTACGATGCTATAATACGTCGTAAATAGGGGGACACTCCTCTTTCTGTAAATGCGTGAAAAAACTTTAAAGCGACTTTTCTCGGACCCACTACAATATATATATATATATATATATATATATATATATATATATATATATATATATATATATATATAAACATACATATCTATTGTCTAATTAGAATTAGACAAAGTTAGAAAAATAAATACCTTCATTAGAAACTTTATAGGAATAATCGCCAATATTGTTTAACAACGTGTTCCATCATTTCGGCAAAAAATGAAGTGGTGATACCACTGAATAAAATGCGTTATAAGGGGTCAAATGTTAAAAACTGAGGCCCATTCGTTGCGTTTTGCAATCAGAGTTACGATGTTTCGGCACCAGGCACACACTTCATTGCGCTGCAGACGTTGGCCGATGCTTGATTCCGTTTCTTCACTCCGAGTCACTGCCGTGAAGATTTGAAACGAGTCGTTACCCCTCGATTACGTTTATGAAGTTCCTTAACAGCAGCAACAACACGTTCAGTGTCGATTACGGACGTCGTTGGCTTGACGTGGTCTAGGCAGATGCAGTCCTTGAACGCTCTGCTCTGAGTTCGAACCCTGAGTGATGGGGGCGCTGCTGACCGTCGCTTTTTCAGTTATGACACTGTCACACGTGCCGACTTTTCATTCGGGCAAACCGTGTTGTGTGTATAAACTCATATACGCGTGCTCGCGCCTATATATATATATATATTTATATAAATGTATATATATATATATATACATATGTATATATTGTCTCACGAACACACCTTATGAACCACGTTGTTAAGCACGCCGCCTACAAGCTTACCTTTGTGGCCTTTTCCGTCATGATTTACGTCGATGGATGGCGGTCAGTAAAAGTTGGGGGTCAATTTCCTCGTGCGGGGGCCGCCAGCAGCAGCAGCGGTTGTAGTAGTAGTCGTAGTAGTAGTAGAAACTAGTGCCGGTATGAGACATTCTCATCTTCGGCATCAATGCATGTATTTTCTCCGGCTCACGATCACCAACCAACCAACCAACCGACTTCAACTTATCGATCGGTAGGGCGATCGATCAATCAAGATTGGGCTCGCTCGCCTCTGTATGCGTTGGCGCTACGCTGTAGTGTAGGCGCCGCTGTAATGGGGACGCCGATATCCTAGTGCTGGCAGGAGAGGCTGGAGGATGATCGGAAAGCTGGGCTCGTCCGGGCGCCGTCATCTCGGCGAGGCCGGATGAGCCGTCGTTTGCCAGAAGCTGACCAGAGAAGATAGAGATAACCTCGCCGCCGGATCACCTCACCGAGACGGATTGCCAATCAGATTCACGGGCTGGCTCGCTGGCTCGATCGCTGGCTGGCTGGCCGGCCGGCCTGCCGTCCAAGGTCGGCGTTGTTCGAACTCAAGACTCAAGTCAAACAGCGCACGACGATAACACGCCGAATAACAATGCCGCACTAGGGCGTTGTTGCGTCATGATGCGAACGTCATCCTACGTACGGCCATATCTGGCGAGGATGTAGGGCGCGCCGATCATCTCGCCGGCTGTCATTCTAACCGCTACTCTGCAGTTAATGTAGGCTGTCCTTTGAGAGCAGAAAACAACAAGTTCAAACTCATTGTTCTAGACAATCGAATAGCAAAACTATGACAATCTCACTATCAGAGACTACAGTTTATCTTGGCCCTAAGGACGGATCCACAAAAGTGCAGGACCCGCAGTTCTGCCTACAGCCTGAGCTTGTTTGCAATGCAGCCCTTGGTACGTCATCTGTTCGCGAACCTAAAACGAACAGATGACGTGCCAAGGGCTGCATCAGGTATATGTATGCATATGTACACATATATGTGTATATGCCAGCTAATGAGCGTACACCCTTGGTTTGTCTAGGGTTAAGTGCCCTCTGGTAAACGGTACTAGGTGTCCCTTGAGTTCGAGCCCCTCCGTTGCACACATTTGTTTTTATGGGTGGTCCGTCTCACGAGACAATGCGAAAGCAGTCCAGTAGACGTTAAATGTTGACTGAGAGGGGTATGCACAGAAAGGTGTCCCTTGAAAATTAGCTGGCGGTACCTCAGTCTTCCGTCAACTTCATTTACCTCATGCGAGATGAGAACAAGCGGCTCGTGCCCGCCATTGGTTATTTCGACCCTACTATTACTGAGGCTGATGCTTGCACGCCCGTGGTCCTTGCTGCAGCTATACCCGATTGCTTTGAAATTTTCTCTCATCAGGCAAGACGACGGTTAGAAGCTCACCACAAGCGTCAGGAGCAAAAAAAGCGTCAGCTCGCTTGTAATGAGCCTTTTTGGCTTATGCGTATGAATAATAACGTGTCGTATCGTATACGCCTTTGTGTTGTGATGCGTTTATTGTACGCATCGCACTGTTGTTCGAGATGTTCCAGCCATGAACAATACTTGCAGCCCTTTGCTTAGGTTTCCCCCGTCAACCGGGCTACTACCTTTTTGATATTTTCTCGGCTCGTTGCAGTGGGTTTTGGCCCGCCGTTGTGCTGTCCAGCTTTCGAGCCTGTATCCTTGAATGACTTAATAACAGCATTCACAAGCTTATTAGTCTAGACTTTCAGAAGCTGAAGTTTATGTATAGGTGTCCTTAGCAGGCGTGTCCGCCAGATTGAGTGCTATCACATGAAGTCGCTTTATTTCCATGGTCTGTGGCATAACTAAGCTACAAGACGATAGGACGAAGTCAAAACAAGAGGGTCAGCTGAATTGTATGCGTAGCAAAATCATTTGTACACTTAGGCCAACAAGCGCGACAGTCTTTGAAAAATAGGGGACATCTAGCCTATATACACACACATATATATATATTTATATATATATATATATATATATATATATATATATATATATATATATATATATACCAAGTGAGAGAGAGAGAGAGAAAGGGGGAGGCAGCCTCAGACAATGGCGACAAAGGCTACCAGATCGCCGCTAAAATTTAACATCGAACCCCCTTCTTCTGATTCCAAAATGTTTTCCACTTACGTAGTAGGCCAGCAAACAGTGTTTCTCCATTCGACGAGAAGAGGCAGTTTGTTAGTTAATTATTAGCGTTGTCCTTGTCATTGCCAGCAATGTCAACCAGTAGCAAAGAACAGATAACACCTACCAGTAACTGTAGTAACATGTTTCTACTGCATGAGAAAGGAACTCCCAACTGTTTTTGGTTGTCGTTCGCGTAGCAACAATGGACACTAGTAGCAAGTTATTGTATCAATCGTAAGGATTAAATTATATAGTTCTACCTAAAAAAGAAAGTGCCTATCCGCTAAGGCGACCTCAAGAATTGCTACTATTGCATTTTTTCAAGAAAGCGCCCTATATGTATATATACAGGTTGTCCCAAAATGTTTTGTATAGAGACATAACACTTACTAGGGTACTTTACACGATATTAACGTCGCTTATCGATTGTACTCTTGCGTAGCAGACAAAATTCCGACAGAACATAACCGTTTTTTTTAAGGAAGAGTCAGATGCCGTTGCATTTATTGTAAACCATGTATTACACCGTCTTTCTACCAAGGAAATGACATACGCTGCTTTTACTGATTTTCAAACCGTTTTCGACTGCCTCCCAAGGGATGGTTTACTTGACACACTTCGCACAAGGTTCAACTTAACTTCTTTTTAGGCTCGTTTTTAATGTATTAGCGCACAGTATAATATTGGTAAAGCAACAGCGATCACTATGTACAAACGCCCGTAACGCAAACTATCGGGGTAGGTAAGGAAACGCAGCTAGTCAAAATCTTGTATTTTGTATGTAACTAGACTCGCAGATTTACTGCCTAACCTTAAAACTCGCTTTGCGTTTTATGCCGACGATCTAGTTATTTTAAACAAAATCTGAAACCATCTACAGTTTTACCTCACCGAAACTGTGAAATATTGCGAAGAAAACAAGCTCACGATTAACGAAGAAAAAATCAAAATTCTTACGTTTTAGTAGAGGAGGATCATACACGGTCAGGGGCCATCGTCTACCAGTATATGGAGAACCACTCAAACTAGTTAGCGACTTTTCGAATCTAGGCGCAACACTAACCCCAGGCTCTCTTCTAGCAGATATATCCAGATATATCGAGGAGATACAAGCAAAAGCTACGTCAGCAATGTTTTGCTTAGGCAATATGCATGACGTAAAAACTGCTATACATTGCTATAAAATCAAAGTACTCTATGTGCCATTCTACGATTGCATCATAATTAACTCTGACCAATTTAAAAAGTCCTAGACAAGCTGAAAGCCTACTATTTTAAGCGTGTATTAATGCTTCTAAAGTGCACGTCAATGGCTTGTTGTTTAGTGCTATTGAAGACCTGACACTGAATAAAACATTATTTACAGCGGATATTCTCGACCTATATTATAATAATTAAATGTTTAAATAATAATTAAATGTTTAGCTGAGCATATTAATGGTTACGTTTGTAGCTTTTGTGGAGTGTGATATTGGACGCTACCATATACTTGTATGTACAGAAATTTGCAAAACGTCACTATCATCCAGAATATGAAATCGTGCTGTCACATTGTGAAACACAAATCAACTGACGACCAATTTTATGTCGCAGTAATTACTAAATTAAATATAGAAATAGACGTGAAATTACTAGGGTGTGGTAAATCAATTCTGCAGGCCGACATAACTTAACAAGATGTGCGACTGCAAGAAAACAAAGGCCTATTTGTTTAGCTCTCATGTTTAATAAGAGTTACCTTACGATTATTCACAGCGCTCAAAAAACGCAAACATTCGGGCAAATGCGCCTTTTTCGTACCAATTGTATTTGCTTAGTAACTGAGGTTGTCCAATGAGCACAAACTAAGTGCATGCATACTCGTAATTAGACCCGCTCCATCAGTTAATCTCGCAATAACTACTCAAAAGTACATCCGCGAGCTAGCCAGTGTTTAATGTCTCTCAGACAAAGCATCTATGTCGGACTTACAACATCGAGGTAACAGATTTTAGAAATTTTACTCTCACTCCCGAACAAGACATTTCCGCCCCCCATTCCACTAGTATAAGACCATCTTCTTGCCGAGTTCTACAATTCCCTATATACATCTTTAAAATATTTTAGAGCACCCAATTTACTATATGCACCCCATATTAGGGAGAGGAAGAATAAAAGAAAAAGGAAAATTTCGAGGTACTACGCGATCTTTATTTTAAACGTTACCTTCTAATGTTGGTAAACTTCAGGGCGTTGGCTTAAACAGTTTGCTGCAAATATCCCCGGTCGCGGCGCTGAGTCGATCTTACACCTTGTGCAAGACGATCTTACGCTGTACGGTAAACTGACCCGGTTCGTAAAGGTTTTCGAAAGTATGTAATATATTTTCAAGGAATAAAACAAATGTTTTTTTTAGGCACAATTGTATTACTATCCTATTTTTAAGCCAAGGTTTCCTAGGTTGGCGCTAGCTGATCATGGCCTATGAGCTCAGGGCATACAAGGAATAGTACCTCAATAAAGATTGTACTGCAGTACGGGGCCTCTCCGTTGAATGCGTGATATTAAGGCGGTTGACAGTTAATTAATATCTAAATTTTCGGGAAACGGCAGGTGTTCCTGCAATTAATGCTGCAGGGATGTTCCTGTCTATTGCAAATATATTCGTGTGATACAGCAGCAGGCGGTGCCCGCCGTGCGAGGGTCTACTACGTGGAGTAGTTGACCCTTTTGCTCTTTCGGTTGTGACTCTAGATTGGCGGAGGATGCAACAGGTCCCTCTGCGCTAGCATGTATGGGACTACAAGAGTAAAAGTCATTGGTGAGAGCCAAGACTGACAGTAATTTCGGGTGGGTACCTACTTGAGTACCTGAGTGAGTTTTGGTCGTTTAGAGCCCGAGCAGTTTAAGGGCTTCTGTCAACCGGTAAGGAACGAAAATGAACAAAAATAGTCGGGGATTACCTCAGTTTCAGCTGACGAAACGAGTAAAAAGTTAGAGTGCGTCGTGGAACTAAGGCGGGCAAAGCCTTTGTGAATAAAAGTACAGCTCATAAATGCGAATACGGACGCTTGAGAGAAAATCCTACCTGAATTGAAGCGACCCGGAAATGCCGGGGATGTTTGATCGCGATCTATTATTAAAGAGCGACCTTCTTGATACGTTCTACAAAGGAAACAGTATCTTTTTTACAGCTTTAGCTTCTTTTGTAACCCGAGGTCCTTTTGCCACGATAAAGCTCCGCAGGTTGCCCAGACTCTAAAATCGGCATAGTTACAAGCACAACATGGTTGCTCTGCAAGTCTTGTGGGTGCCGCATAGGTTGAAACGTCTCATTTGCCTATAAAGGTAACAAAAGAGGAAGGCGTAAGTTGTTGCAATGGAACAGAATACTAAACGTATCGGAATTTTGTTCCGCTCTAACAGATATTTTCTGTGAGAACGTTCTGGAGGTTTCGGGAATGCATGATGCACATGCGCCACTAGCAGCCTGCGTAACAAGTGTGAGACTCGCAAACCTCCCGGATTCTTTCCCACCCCCCCCCCCCCCCCAGGCTCGGTAGTACTTTGGCATTACATCGAAGCCGTGGGAGAGGCGTCTCTGCCGTTCTCCTTCAATCAGCTCTATCCCTGACTATCATCCCGCATGTCTACCTGCGGTTGGATAGGGGGATGCCAGTTTGTAATCCGTCCTGTGAGGGTGCGTCGAGACCATGAGGGCCTGGCTGCGCCCCACCTTCTCCCCCCCTTCGGCTCCTCGTCTCGACCACTCTCCCGAAAGACCCGCTCAAACCTCTCCCGCCTGGCCGTTTTTTGGCTCTCTTGAGTGTCAAAACGGCGTCGAACAAGTTCGTCGCCTCCCTCCATGCCTCCGCCGAAGTCATCATATAGGCGACCACCTCCTTGTTAGGTCGGCCTCTCACAGCGGTTGGTGCTGCGTCCCGTGCTTCCCTGAGAGTATCACACCGCAGAACAGTATGCTCTACGTTGTCCGTTTCTCCAGAGTCGCACAGTACGCAAATATCGCTGATGGCCTTCTTGATCCTTGACATGTAGCTCTGGAACTGGCCGTGTCCGGTCAGAATCTGAGTCGTCCAGTAGGAAAGCTCCCCGTGTTGGCGGTCATACCATACCCTGAGGTCCGGTATCAGACTCTTGGTCCAGCTCCCTGTGGTCACACCGGGTCTTACCTGCGCCCATTCCTCATGCCAGGCCGATATGGTGGCACTCCTGGCTCTGGTGAGATCCAGACCTTCGTCTAGATACATTTTACTTCGTTCAGCCACAAGGAGGTCCCATGGCAGCATCTTGGCTAGGACCAGGAGAGCTTTGGTCGAGACTGTTCGATACGCCCGGCTTACCCTGATTGCCAGCGTTCGTTGGGTCGACCTTAGTGCCCCCCTATTTTTCGCCGTCCACTGCCAAACGGGCTACGTATAGCGCCGTTGATTTGGCCGTGTATCAGGTCTGTAAGTTAGAAAAACGACTAACCCCGCCAAAGCTGTCGTTAGCCTTGCAAGAGAGAGTCTTCTAGGGCTAACAGAGACATCAGGGAAACGCTAGCAACAGCGACCAGCATGGCCATCGATACTTGTCAGCTTGACAAAAACGATAACTAATTGACTTTGTTGTATATATTATATACACATTTTATTTCTATTTAATTCAAGTTAGTACATTGCCTTTATATTAGGAAACAATTTACTTGTTAAGCCGTTTTTAGTTAATCCTAGCTCTTATACATGTTCGCTTTGTGCTACGAACTTTCAGCTTGCGCTACGGAGACCTCAACATTTCTTTGGGCAAATATTTATCTAAGAGAAACTAGACGAGGCTAGAAAACACCTATTTAATGCTCGTTTAGTTTACTTGCAGGTCACACCATTTGGTATTGAAGCCTAGGGAATACTTCATGAAATTTGGTGTTCAATGAAGAAGAGAACAAGATGGAAACTCGATGTTGACGGCAGACAAAGCAGACGTGGTGGCGCCACAGAGAAGCAACATGGCTCTTGAACGAAGCACATGAGAAACAGCGTTAAGTAATAATAAACATTTACATGGCAACCTAGTGTATAATATTAAATTGCTATTTACAAACCATGGCCCTTGCAAGGAAACCTGCGACGACTAGGAATGTTCTAACTTTTCTCGACCTGTAGGTTCTCTAAGACAGGTGCCGGTGATAGTATGTATAGCTCACATGACAGATAGAAGACGTCGACCTATTACGGGTGTTCTGTCTCTGTTGGCTGGTGCCACTTGACAACGTATCTAAGCATTATATTAGCTTTGCAGGTCTACATGTGCACGCAAGGGCCCTGCGTTCCGGAAGGTTCGAAAAGCTCATGACCTCTATGGATGGCTCACATGTTGTAGCCAGGAAAGAAATCGTTAATAGAATGTTCGCGTGGCGCACAGCCCGCAAGTGCAATCATGTACAGCCAAACATATAAATCGCCAGATGGCGCGCTTGTTATGAATTTTTGATAATCCTCAATAAAGCCCCCCTGCTAAAGGGTGTGTAAATAATAATGTTGACTGGGATGTTGTCGTAGTGGAGAGAAACTTGGTTTGTGGAGGTTGACGAACTCCTTCACAGTTTGCAGGTCTAAAAATCCAAATCTGCCTTCAGACCTGGTGGTCTGGATGGAGGTCTTGCAACCTACGCGTATTGTACGCTCGACTTTATGGATACAGCTATGAAGTCGAGCGATGACAGCAATGTGCAGGCCATAAGGTTACGTCTCCGCCGCCCGGGCTTTGCCGGCTATGTCTTTGGAGTATTATACGCTAATAATGGACGATCGTCGAACACTTTCATGAAGATAATTAACGATATTTTGCCAGCGACTAGAGATTTGTCTTGTGTTCTTGTGGGGGACACCAACATTGGCCTGCTTGCTAGGTGGGGACCCCATCTCTGTTGAATATTGTTCGGTCCTTGCCAGCAAAGGTTTTGAGCATGCCAGAACGATACGCGTTTAAACCTCAGATCAATACGATAACGCATTCAAGCCTCAGATCCAATGCTGCCTCTTTAGGCTCATGCATTGATCATGTCGCTATTGCAAACTGTAAATAACATTTATAGAAAACGGTAAATCGTGATCCACTGTTGATCTATGAACTCGCTGAGCTAGAACGTGTGGTTGACATAGCATGTCGCCGGTGGTTTTGCAAACGGACCGTAGATTACAGGAAGGCGCTGCAGAAACAAGCGACGCGTACTTAGTGGCTGCCTTTACCAAGATGGCTTAGTGGCAAAGCCTTTGCCTTGCATTAGGGAGGACTGGGTTCGAGACCCAGACCGGCCACTCTTAAATTGGTTTGCATGATTTGCAATTTAGACACGGTAAATGCCGGAGTGGATTAAACGTAGCCATGACATGAAAAAACCGTACACGGACAATAAATAGCCTTACGGAAAATCTTTTAAAAAACTCGAGGGAGGGTTCGTAGCTGTCAGTAATTGGCCTGCAAAACTCCGGGCATCTCTTAATCAAATCTGCGGCCGTAGTAAGAGAAGAGCCTTGTGACCAAAGCGTCTGAGAGTCGACGACCAAGGGTTCGGGGAGGCCCAGGAAGTAATAGACGCACTATACCACTTTTTAACCTCAATCGGTCCTAAAACCGCGGCTGGGCTTTCCACACTGGAGACGGTGGTGACGCTCTTTTGGGCATGTGTAGCTCCAAGCCCAATGCATTTTCCTTTAGTGCTATCACAGCCCAGGAACTGCACTGCGCTGCTAAACGTGTGAGGTTGGATTTATTTGAAACCGGGGGAACGTGCCTGGTCGATTACAGTTTAATTTAATCGACGTGTTTTAAGCCTAAAGATATCAGCGGGGGCGAACGATACGGACTAACTGGGCAACTATTGACCGATACCGCTGGTGTCATCTATATCTAAAGTCTTCGAGAGACTATTAAGAAGCAGCTCGAGAAATATGTAAACACGACCAGTTTTCTTTCTAAGAATCAATTTGGTTTTAGGGAGTATCGATCAGCAAAGTTGGGTCAAAACCATATCTGGTGGAAAATAGTCAAAGCTGCTGAGGAGGGGAAAATGTGTCTCGGCGCTTTTCCCTGACGAAGCGAAAACCTTTGACTGCCTAAACCACTTTATGTTTTCAAGATGCTGCGAAAAATGGGTTGCGCACCAGGTGTAACCGCCTACTTTAAATCGCACGTAGACGGACGTAAGCCGTTAGCGTCGGTGGGAGGATTGAGCTCCATCTCTGAAATTGTCTCGATCGGGACCCCTAGGGGTCGGTTCCTGGCCCTTTCATCTTGATAATCTACATGAATTTCGTCCTGCGTGGCATCGAAGAAAGGATAGAGTGTCGCCCAGTGGTTTATGCGGATGATACAACTCTGCTGTTCCGCATCTTACCTGCTCAGCTTGCAAACGTTTAGGGCGGTAAGACTATTCCTCTCAGTCGAGAAGTCCAAGAAGTTATTACGCGTTATGAAAATATGAAATGGGATAGCTACGTTCGGTCGAGCGTCAGGATCCGCTGTGCTGTCGCGGCTACGCTGACCCGTCTGAGAAAAAACAGGGTCTCTTGCGTTGTTCTGGTTCTTGTGTACAGGGCGTTCCTAAAATCGATTTTCACTTACGGAATCACTATTTTGAGCGCAACCTACTCGGGAGCCCTGCGCTCGCTACGGTTGATTTAGAACAACGCGGTGAAAGCTACTACCGGTCTGTCTCGTCGGGGCGACGTGTCGCCATGGTACGGCAGACTCGGACTACTTAAACTCGATCAGTTGGCACGTTTAAATTTAGTCGCGTTTGCCTATATGGTAGATAAACGCAAACAATCTCCAGATAGCGAATTGGAATTCCAATTTAATCTTAAATTGGAATTCCAATTCGCAATCATACTTCATTTTAAAATAATTTATATCTTAAAATGAAGTATGATATTGACATAAATTGTGATAAATTGCCTGTAAAAGAGCATGTCAATGAAACGACTGAGGATGATGATATTTTAAAAGGATGACGTGGTGAGACGGGAATTACGAAGGCCGATAACGTTCCTCCTTCTTGAAAGTCGATGTAACGAAGATGCATAATTAGTTCATTAGCGCCTAGGAAGCTCATCCGGAGTGAGTAAACTCGAATATTGTCAGTAAGCGATAAGAGAATAGTTGGTACTTATGGTTTTGAGGAAGCAGGGCTCTCAATTAATATAATGGCAACAGCCACCCCATTCCAACCACTTGGAGTTCATACGTAATATACCGTTTCCTTTGGTAATACTTTTGATGCCTGATACGGGCACAAAAATGGTATATATACGGATATTTTGGCAAAATATAGACTGCAATAAATATAATAAAACTGGATATTTAAGATTTTGCCAGTTGCGTTTATCTTGTTATGTATGTACACACACATATATGTATATATATACGTAACGGGAGTAACTATGACTCTCCTTCCAGCGTTGATGCCTGTGGCGCGCGAGTTACGCGTGCTGCGGGTACCCTCACGCGCCAATAGAAAGTTAGTCAGATGTATAAACTCCCGATAGTAACATTCCCGAGGTCACTTTTGTTGACGCGGGAGGCAAGGCATGCGATTCAGATTGTGTGGCAACGGATACTTATTGTCATACTGTCGTGGCCCATTCGAGGGCTGTTAAGGCTAGCTTAAAATACGGGGAAGGTGTACTGCGCACTGAAGCCAGGCCGGTCGGTCAACGCCCGGGCTTAGGCAACCCGGTGGTACCGACTGGGACGCCTGCTACCTTGGCTTAATAGGCACAATGAGGTGGGAGTACGCCACATGAAAGCAGACCTCCCGGCGAGTGAACCATCTGTGTTTACTGATGCCCTTCGCAGCGGTTAATGCCCCCTGCCCTGGAGTGGGCCGAGCCTCCCTTCGGGGGGGGGCGGGGGGGGTGAGTATAGTCTGGGGTATAACGCGGAATCGCGAGGTAATTGCGTTCTATCGTCGGGGAGGAGTAATGTGGCACTTCTCTTCTAAACCTCGATAGCGGGGAGGAAGGGGAACCTGCTGGCCTGTCGATTCGGGCCGGCGAGCGCTCCTGCCATATGCCAACGCGTAACCACCATTGGCGGCGGGAGTGTAAGTATCTCTCTCTTTTGCTGTTCGCTGACCCTGACTTCTGTCAATACAAACCTTGTTTGTGCCACTTTTCGTAGCTAAATTCTAGCCACGCCTGGCTGTCTATATTTATCTGTATAAATCACTTGTATAAATACGTCTCGAGCCGACTGTCGTGGCGCACGGACATGTTTCATGAGTGGTATGTAATAAAGCGTATTAGTGACCTCCGGGTACACCTCCGGAGCACCGAGTTTCAGAATATTATTCACTTTCTATTTCCGAATAGCTAGTGTACGGGTCACAATTTGAACTTGGCCGCGGGCGACAATTCGAACGCTGCTACGTTCAAATTTAAATTGCCGCTACTCTAAACAATTTGAAACACCGCCACGTACAATAACTTAAGAGCGGACTGTTACAAAATTGGGCAGAGCTTGCAAAAACCAAAAAAAGTCACCCGTTTACCAATATATATTTTATTAGAATTGGCGCGGTGGATTTAAACATTCACATGTATAAAATAAATTCCTAAATGTTATTAGAATTGGCATTATATTTGTATTAATTTTCAACATTATTTACGCATTACTTTAAATCATGAAGGTACTACATTACTCAACATAGATACTTCCGTGTAATTTAAATATGAGTTAATATTCTGATACATATTTGGTTTACATTTTCTTATATATACAATTAAACCAAGTAGGGGAGACCACATAGAACGCTCTATAGTCTTTCGGAGTGGTATGGTCTACACATATTATGTGGATAAATACAAATCATAATTCACTATAAAGGCAATGACAAACTGCTACTAAGCCAAGTGTCTCATTCTCATTAACGGTCTAGAAACAAACGTTTCGCCTGACCCTGACTTCAGTCAATACGAAACCTTGTTTGTGCCTTTTTTCGTAGCTAAATTCTAGCCACGCCTGGCTGTCTATATTTGTCTGTATAAATCACTTGTATAAATATGTACACATTCTATACAAATCGGCCCAAACCTACTTACTGCTCTCTAGTTTGTGAGCTTCAATTAGCTCAATAGATAAAACTCTTACGCGAGGTAGAGAACTTTGAGAGAGAAACGCTTCTCCGGCGCCGCCGGCGTTCTGTCCATTAGATGGGAAATACCGCAACGCGCAGTAAATTTCGAGCGGAATGCAAATTCAAACGGCTGCTCAACGAACTGAGGGAGTAAGCATAGCGTATAGCCATAGAGGTAAGGTTGCACAATGCATAATGTAACATAAAGATAGATAACACGGTCTATCTCCAGTATAGGGCACTGTGTGTGGCAGACGATACGGTGTATGTGGCACAGTCAAGATAAGGTCCGAAGGCAGTCGCTGGTTTGGCGCCAAGGAGTGCACACGTGTATCTACGAAGCTCCGAGGGATCATACTTGCCGTGTGAGTGCAGGAAGGTAAACCCAGAGAGTGAAATACCGTAGTAGTGCATGAAACTCATTGGTCGTTGCGGTTGTCCTGTGCGTGGACGTGCGACGGAGGGGCGATAATATGAAGACTGTATTACATAGTTTATATATTTAGAGAGCATGCGTGTAGCATATATATATATATATATATATATATATATATATATATATATATATATATATATATATATATATATATATATATATATATATATATATAAACAGGGTGTTTCAGGAATATTTTTAAAGCCATACATGGAATTGTAGAGCTCGTTAAAGCAAATGTGTTTGCCAATGGAACATGGTCTCTAAGAAGTTTTGTTTCAGAATGAGAGTTTAATTACTACAATTTGTAACACTGGTGTTGTTGCCCCATATAAGAGCATAAAATGTGCTGTTGCGAGACAACCAGTCCTCCTATACAGACACTAAGCACACCGTGTTCGTGAGAAAATTCTGCTTTTTCTGAAAAACATGTAAGGCCGGTCAAAAGATGCGACATGGTCGTTTAGAACATAATTCGCAAAACATGAAGTTATTTATTAGCTTTCATGCCAAATACCTCAACGTCATAAGCCTACGACCACTCACAGCGCTCAAAACTAGCACATTTAGGCAAACGTACATTTCGTGACGATCATTTTAATACCAAACGTATGGCAATACGAGCCGCGGTTGCGGAGTAATTATGAATTTTCGGAGGGCATGTCGAGATTGAGTGCAGAGAGAGTGAGACAAAGTGGACTCAATGCTCTTACGTATGGGTACTATTTTATAAAATAGATGTTGACTTTTTGTAGAGCGTGCGAATAAATTTGTGAAACGAGTTGCTCCTCGGTGTTGTCTACCACGCGAGCGTATCACATTGCCAAGTGTCAGCGGCATCTTAGTCACGGGCAACTTCGACGCAGAAAGTGAAACATGGAAAAAATAAAATTGATAAAGCACTTTACTCGACTGGGTAGTCAGTTATGACATATGCGTACCGAACAAAAGCTAGGACCCCACCTTTCATAGGACAGGCCAATACTCACATATTGACGCTTTGCGATAAGACAATTGCTTGCAAAATAGCGGGCTGAAAAGTTATTAAAAATGAAATCAGCAAAGCAATCACCGACACGGGACTACCCCAAACCCCAGAGGACCTTCAAGACCTTCTGATAACGGCATGCGCTCTAGCTAAAAAGCCCATACACCCAACGCGAGCAAACTTGCAGTCAAAATACTGGTGGAACAAGAACATTTCTCAGAAGAGGTCTGGTTGCAACAGAGCAAGGCGTAAAATAATAAGGCCATACATAGCCGCAGAAAATAAAGCTCGAGCTCTGGTCAACTAGAGCTTCAAAACATTTTTAAGAAGGCTGTAACAGAAGCGAAGGTACTCAAGGCTTTGGCAAGACTTAAACCAGGAAAGGCTCCAGGGCCATATGGCACCCCGCGTCTAGCAAACAAAGTACTATGTAAGGTGTTCACTACAGCAACCTGAAGGAGAACAATACCCGCAAACTAGAAACGGAGTGTGGTTGTCCTCATCCCCAAAAACAACGAGGGATTCAGGCCCACCTGCCGACTAAATACCCTGGCGAAGAGATACGAGACAATCATAAAAAAAAAGTTTAGGACAATTGTGGTCAAACACGGACTCCTTTCGGACTCCCAATACGGATTCAGAATTCAGATCAGTGATCGCCGCTGTCCACCGAGTTGCGGCCTTTCACATGGCTCAACCATATACACCAGGCAACTGTTTCTTCCAATTTTCTAGATGTCAGAAACGCCTTCAACAGCCTCCTGTAGTGGACAATACTAACCGCGCTAGTAAAGAAAAAAGTCTCACGTTATCTCATCCAGGTAATCGCAGGATAACGGGAGGTCTTTAATGGGTGTGAGTATCACACTAGGTGTTTTTGATTGCCAACACCGACGGTGCATTATGCATTTTCCAAACCCCTTATATAAAACAAGATACCTGCAGGCGATGTTGTCAACGGTTAACTGGGAGTATTAATGATAGCAGGAGTTGGTCCGTGCTCTGGAACCTAGGTTATGATGACGCCCTTTGCCAGAATAACCTTCTACAAGGTGTAGAGATGATCGCGTACGCGGATGATCTGGACATCACAGTACAAGCAACGACTGCAAGAAAATTTGAACTCAAAGCTAATACAATACTAAGGTCTACGAGGAGATGGATGGACAAAGCAGTATCAGTAATCGCTTCGGAGAAAAGCGCGGCCATTATGCTAACGGAAAGGAAGAAGGTGAGTCCCATCAGACAACACCTGACAGGTACTTAGGCATCCGCTTGGGCAAAACGCAGATTGCCGATGTCAGCGGCCGAGTCTATAGCGTCCTTTAGGTCCCCAGTCTGACTCAAGTTTTTTTTTTTAAACGAAGAAGGCACGCGAGATTCCTGGAAGCACTAGGGGAGTGGCGGCTCTCTGGATTATTTAGGCGCATTGCACGGTTAACACAAAGGCTGCTCTCGTGCTGGTAGGAGCCCTTCCCTGGTACCTGAAGGTTGAGGAGAGGAGAAAACTGTGGAACAACGACTTAAGTTGCAGTAAGGAGATAGAGAGAGAGAGAAAGCAGTCTGAGAGACGATGAGAAAGTCAACAACCACCGGCACCTACCGGCGCTGCTTGGTGGACACGGGCACTCGCTGGCTAGAGGTCAGAGAGTTAGGGTGGCAGAAGCTCCGAACGACCCCCGAGACACACCTTGCGCTAGTCGAGGAGTCTTTGTAGCTGTCGAGTGGCAAGAAGCCACCCATACGCCATGCTGACACGCCGCACGACGCTGTTCAAGGCCATGGGAATGCGCTGCAGAACGGTGAAACGCAGGCGCCCTAGAAATTTGCACACTGGATAACAAGGGAGAAGGGCGCAAACTCTGCTCAATGGGGATGGAACAATGCACAACGGCTAACGTCAAAGTCCGACTTTTGCGGCGTCGGTGAGCGGCGTCAGAACCAGATAAGCCATGACGAGTGCTTAGTATTACGGTTCGATGAGTCTTTAGGGCGAGGAGAGTGATCTCATGGTACCACGTCATAGTAGTTTAAATGAAAACACAAATGGCACTGGAAAAAAGTGATTTGAGACCACAAAATCGTCAAGATCGGTACGTGAAGATGCAGGCCGAAAGAATGAATGACGTCCTCCCGATCTTCTACGACTGCAAGAAACCGAGGCCCAAACGCATAAAGTATGAAGCAACATCAATGCCTGCCATCTGGACACTTCTTTCACTTGGTGACAGACTGCTCAGCACTGGCCTACAAGTGCGTTATACCGAGGATCATGAGGCGGACAGCATGGCCTACTGTGCCTATCGCAGGAAGGTAGAATAGACCAGGAAAGCGAACAAATACAGAGGAACAAGTGCAAACAGAAACAGCTGCAACAGAGACAGCCCAGAGCCGAAATACCGGCAATGCAAAGAGTAGCGGAAGCAGTGAAAGAACGACAACGAACACGGAGGTTTTTTGTTATCCCGGCGGAATATGACCTGGGAGATTGGACAGTGGTGGGAGGAAAACAATAAGCAAACATGTTGTTATTCGATTGGTGCAGTCGACTTTTATCAAGCTCTGTAAAAAGCTGTGATTTGGTGTTTTCTTTAACTCGCCCAGTGCTGTTATTCGTCGTGCAATAACTTCAACGTCCAGGAACTTACGTTTACCAACACCTGCACAGCTATGACGGAGGGTTAATCACCCTAGTTCATCGATGAGAACAACAACAAAAATAACGACAACACCGTCGCTACCAGACGACGCGAGCGGCAACCATGATTCGCCTTCTACCGCAGACACGGAACCATCGAGAGACTTTCGAAATGCTGCGACCGGTCAAGATACCAAGGTAGCAACAGAAGTGTCAACAAGCGTAAACGAGTTTAAGAGAAAGCAGTTGGAACGGATAGCTGGTGGAGGGAATGGCGGCGGCAACGAAAACGCTGAGACAGCGACGGCTATCACACGGGAGCCCGCCTCAATGGGAGAAACCATCGAAGACGAGAGTGGCAGGAAAGGGCGGCGCAGAGTAGACAACCCTATCGGAATCTTCTGATGTCAGTAACGAAAGGGCTGGAATAGAAGCCATGGAGAGCGGGGCCACAGTGCGGCCGAAGGGCGACTCCGATGAGGGGCACGAAGAAGAAGACACCGAGACTGGAATGTAGTTGGTGCGAGGGGCAAAGTAATGAGAAAGGAGGCAACATCAAAGATTAAAACAAATGAACAACTTTAGACGGTCATTTGTTTGTGAGTTTAACCTCAGTCGAAGGTATTCTGGTTCAGTCTGGAGTGACCGGCCAAAAATCAAAAGTAAAGGGGAAATATGCGGTGTGCATCCGTTACTCAGCGATACAACAACTGTTAACACCTTGTGGTCACTAGGTGTCACTCAGACCTTTTAAGTCAGAGCGAAAAACGTTCAAACTGGCATAGTAATGGCCACCAATTAAGTAGTTCTAACTTTTGCTAAAACTAAATTTTCGACGGTAGTTTGTCTGGGTCTAAAAACAAACGGAGTGATACTTTAGAAAAAGCCATACCAGTGATACTGGTGTTACAGTTTGAATCACATCAAGTCGGACTGCTAAATCAAACTATGAAGCCCCTTAAGGCCGTTGCCCGCTTCGACATCGCTATATGGAGCAACTATGGAAGTCCGCAGTTCGAGCAATGCAAAGAATGCTATACCAGTCAAGATCTGTGCACATGTTGCCAATATTCAGACGTGAACCTCATTTTCGAAACGGTCTTCCACTGCGGTTGTTTAGAACGGGGTAAAGGTGCCCGTGGCTACACCCAAGGCTCAGCCCCTCCAGCCACGTTGATTAAAGAGCAAAAGCAGTTAACCAATGACGTCCCTTAAACTAACAGCATCGATAAGGGTGGTACAATGTGTCACGGGGAAGGCATTATCAATTTTAATAGACGTCATAGTCATGCAAATCAGAGTAGCAATTCAAAGAACACTTTTGACTGCTCTTCCTAGCTTGTCCATCCAAGCGGCGCCGTCTAGGGCCCCTGGCGTCTCTGAAGTATCGGTTGGACGGTTTCCACAGACACCTGGAATTCGCTCAGCGCTCAGGTCGAGTACAGTAAATCAACCTGCTCCACATATGGCTGATTTTTTAACAACAGCCCTCACTGTTCCTTGGCGAAAGGCGAAAAAAAGTCTCTGTGTTCACTTGTTCGGGACATCCTCAGTCGATTCAGGAGTCTGGCTCAAGGGGGATGTTTTTGTAGCAGCCCGCATTCTTATTTTAAAAGATTGGATGGATCCACAAGACTCCAACACACGTCGCATGCTTAGTAAAAACACCTAAACATGACAGAAACATCGGCATAGTCGCCACCGTCTCAAGGCGTTCCACCAGCCGATAAATTTAACATTACCTCCAGTGAAGTCCAAGCAGAAATCCGGATCTTGTTAGAAAAGGCGATCAGGTCCGCCCTCTTATTCTTGCTCTGGCGGACTTCTGCAACCTTGTCGTGAATGGCTGGATACCACGGTTTGCACTCAGTTTATGAAGCTAACCTTATAGCTTTAAAAAAAACGGACGGCGGCCAGTGTGCAAGGTCGGACAGGGGAGAGAGTCTGAAGTCAAGAGAAGGCTCCTGGAAGCGGTGGCACAATTCATCGCCCTATATGCGAACCCGGTCTAGGCAGACACGGCGGTTCGGACAGCCAACCGGCACAGATTTCGCTCGACTTAGAGAACAATTACCATAAGGGTGAGTGAGGCGTACCGCACCACATCAACGGAGGTCGTCTTTGTCATCGCTAAAATGCTCCCCTAGGATCTGCTGACAAAACAAAAGGGGGCACAAGACCGAGATGCACTACTTGACCACGCAGGTCTCAGAGATGCAACCGCTGCCGTCTGGCAAAATGTCCTCTGGAAGGCAAGTGGAGAGAAAGAAGCGCACCACTTGATTCTATTATGAGATTGGAGATAACTAGGGCGGGACAGGAGGCAAAGAGTCAACGCCCTGGCAGGGTAGGTCGAGACAAGGCGCCGCGGGAGGACCAAAGAAGGGTGCGGTTAGGCCCTCAGTGTGGTCACGACCCACCGCCTCGGGCCGGGGAAGCACACGTGAGATATATAGAGCGCTAGAGAAGTGAGACTTTTCGCTCCCGGTGTCGACAAAATGCCACGCAATTCCAGGTTTGGAGGTTAAGGACAAGTACGGGATATAGTGGTGATCTCAGACTAGTTGCTGAAAGCTGCCAGCGACGCATATGCATTATGCATTCCCGAAACCTCCCATAAAAAGGCGCCGCCGGCTCAGGTGCGCCCAAAAGATCACAACTAGCATTCCACCTAGATTAGACTTACTGTTCAAAGAACTAAACTACGCCGCGATTACACCAAAAGCAGTGGCTACGTCTAACCACATAAATGCAATTCGTCCTTATACGAGCCCTTATAGGAACACAGTGAGAAATTACATTGTGCCAAATCATTAGCTTTAAGACGTAAGGCCCAAAAGCAGCCGAATATTGTTTATATGTATACATTTATGAATAGAAAAATGTTCTTGGAGTCTTTTTCATCTTCCTTTTCTCTTCTACAATGCCGTATAGAAATAGTAAGTTTAATTTAAGATTATTTTGGCTTATATCTACTAATAAATACCGAGCAAGATGGCTTAGTGGCAAAGGCTTTGCCTTGCATTCGGGAGGACTGACGTCGAGACCCACACCGGCCACTTCTTAATTGGTTTGCATGGTTTCCAATTTAGACAAGGCAAATGCCGGAGTGGATTACAATTAGCCATGACATGAAAAAAACCATACACGGGCAATTGCCTTACGGGAAATCTTAAAAAAAAAATATATATATATATATATATATTTAAATATACCTGGAGTCAGCTGTACTTTGTACAGATTTGGAGGCGGAGTAGTAATCGAAATATTCGAAGCTGGATCCTCTCTTCGTTCCTCAGCACCGTTCAAGCTCCACCGTGTTGTGCCGACAAGTAGCTAGCTGTACATGCGTCGGGTGGTGGCTCGATCGATAGGCACCTTGTTTCACCGAGACCGAGTTCTTCGGGGCACCCGTCGCATTGCGGTGGCTCACGTCAGCTGTTCGCCTCAATTCCAAATAGTATACACGAAGCGTTTCGTCCAACACTGGCCGCGTGCTGCGGGCACCGCAGCTTGTCATCGTCGCCGACTTTTCAGATATGGCTAGATGATTGCACAATGGAATATTTCCGGCACGATTTTTCTGTTGATGGAACGAACGGCAAGGCAAAACGTATTGACGACAGCTGCTAGCACAGATAGCGCAGTGGCGCACTGCCTTGTATATACGGCGATATGACAAACGAAAAAGAGCGTGGCACTATGGCTGCTATGAGTGGACGCCGCCTCGGAGACTCGGAGTTGCAGGTTCTCGAATGCATTACAGACGCGATTTGCCAGGGTTGCGGGCTGCCTCGTCGTGCAACTGAGTAGGAAAGAGAAGGCCGACGAGCCGTTGCGTGTCTCGGCGGCTCCCGGTGGGCGGGTGGGTGTTAGCATACACACGTCGAAGAATTTCCGCTTTCTTGCACTTTCAGTTGCAGTTGATATATATATATATATATATATATATATATATATAACAATAAATATATATATATATATAAAAAAAAAAATATATATATATATATATATATATATTCCAGTTTGTTTTAAGTTCAAACGAAAGAAAAGTTTATTCAACGGAACTGCATTTTGCAATTTCTCAGTAAATAAAAATGGTTAAAACAAATATATATATAAACATATATATTAATGAAAATGTTAAGGTTTGATAAGTTGAGCGGTCTCGGCGGCTAAGCCATACGTTCCCCTGGTTGTATACTGGCGCTTTACCGCGTTGTATTTACAATATGAAGCAAATATTTTTAAAGAATCCACTTTTCTTTCGGTAGTGAAGCTGCTATGAAGCATTTCAGTAGTGAAGCTGCTGTGAAGCATTTCGGTAGTAAAGCTGCTATGAAGTACATGAAGTAGAGGGTCTACCTGCGGGATTTTGTTGGTTTGCCTCCACTGAGCACAGCTGGTAATTAGCAGGTCGCAGAACCTCAACCGCTAAAACTGGTACAGAGGCAGATTTTTGTCTATTAGCACATTTTGCAAGTACGGCAAATTGCACCAACACCTGCGGATACTTCTGCACTGCTGCCGCAGAAAGCCTAAACGGCACGTTGTTGTTGTTTTGTCGTTGTTGTTGTTGTTGTTATTGTTGTTGTTTTGTCGTTGTTGTTGTTATTGTTGTTGTTGTCGTTGTTGTTATTGTTCTTGTCGTTGTTAATACCCTCACGCACTGACGCAGTCGGTCTAGGTCGAGCGCAACCGCCATGAATGCTGTTGCTCGTCCTCCTTGATAGGATTCATGGTACTGTTGTTGTTGTTGTTGTTGTTGCTGTTTTCGTGGTTGTTGCTTTCGGTGATGTCATTGTTGTCGTTTTTGCCATTATCTGAGTTATACTTGTATAGCGTCATGTTCGACAAGCCAAAAGCCGTCCAAACGCCGCTGATCGTACGTTTGAACGTAAGCTTCCGATCTTATTACCCGTAGCTGACATCTGCAGCTGTTACTGTCGTTGCAGCGAAATACGGCGACGCTTGCTCGTACTGAGGGGATGTGAGTCAACGCGTGTGAACCGATGATATCGGGAAGCGGTTGACTTAGAACACGCCGGTTTCGTTCGACCGATAGTCGAATGCACTTTGATCAGAGGAATTTCGCGATAGGATTGTGAACACGATTGTCGATACGACGTCGTGAACTTCTTTCTGTGAGGGATAACGTTGACAGCTATTTTATGTGGTATATATATATATATATATATATATATATATATTTATATCTTGCCTTATATATATATATATATATATATATCTACATAGCGACAATGTTTGTTAACTTTATGCTTGTTGTATCGTGGCGTTCTTAATTCGATTGCAGTCGGCCGCTAACTAAAACCGTCGGCTGACAATTTGATTCATTGAGTTTCAAACGTTGGAGACGTTACACGTTTATCTTCCCGCCTAGGCATTGTAGACGCATTTCTTCTATCGGTATTGAAGGCGTTTGCAGCGACTATTTCGATTCCGCCAGACTGCCTATGTGACAACTTTCTGCACAGGCTGCTCAATGAGTTTACCGTTCCTTCAGTGCAATTGTGACTCAATCAAAAAGCACAATACAGCACTGTGTGACGCCATATTGGCATTACCACGTCTTCGGGCTACCTCCACTGATCAGCACATATATATATATATATATATATATACATCCGCGTATTCACAAACATCCTACATAAATGGTTCCAACAGATACATACTCTTCTAACAGAGATAGACTTTCTGTCAAGGAAGACGCATTGGTATTATGTTAGTCCGCCGATCGCATGAAACCCAGTACACTGCGAACCAGCCAGCATATTTGTATCCAATTTTTTTTGGCTTGACAATATTTTTGACTGTGGTGTATCCTGTTCATAGTCATCTCCTTCGATGACAAATTTTTACAACTAGTCAATATATATTGTGTAGTAGACTTGTCTACGTGTTTGGATTGCAAACCTTCAGAGTCATTCACCTGCTAAGAAAAGTCCGCTGCTCTCAATGATTGCGTCATCGGGTTATTATCTGGGTTTTTCCCATAATTGCATAATTCGTTAAGTTTCATAATCATAGCATGTTCTGAATCAGAGACGCAAAGCAGAAACCTTTCCATCATTGGTTGTTCTTTAATGTACTGAGGCAGAAAGAGATGTATTTTTAATTCGGGCAGTCAGAAATGTCGTAGGGGCCTTCATTGTCACCTTCTAGGAACTTTATTTTATGTTGTGTTGAGAGGAAAACACGAAAACGCGAACAATACACATAAGTAGCGTTCTTTAACCCTTGTGTCATCATATTGATTTTCCAGTACCGTTTCCGCCAAAGAACTAATCAATTATTTTCGCGTATATTGCGGTGCCATCTGCAGCCTCTGCCCTAAGGCCGTTCCCCAAATTCAGGCATATTTCGGTGTGTAAAACTGCAGGGTTTCCTAAATTAAGACGTATTCCACGGCTTTGCAGAACCGCATTGCATCTTTTTTTTCTTTTTTAAAGAGGGAAAACTGCTTTTACGCACATCCGTCGATGTTGTTGACGGATGGCGTAGGACTCGACTCGGGTATGTGACCCAATTTATTGCTGAACGTGTAATACCCACTAAGACCACCTCCCCTACCCCTCCTAGTTCGGAATTATGTAACAATGCCTCGAGACTAGAAGAGGGGAGCTTCAACCTTCTCGTAGATCTACGGAAACCTCCCGAACTGAGGGTGGTTCTTCACGGATCACTGCCAGCGTAGGTTGACTCGGCCGAAAGCGTGACCTCCGAGCGTCCTCTAGACTTGCCTTCTGCCTCATGATGGCGTCTATGAAGAAGACCCCTCCGCCCAGTCGATGAAGGTTGTCATCATTCCTGCGACAATCTTCGCTTTGATTTCCCAGCCATAGGGTGTGAGGAGGCTCGTCGCGCCGACCCGAGTGCAGACCAGCTTGCAGTTGTATGGTCGACTGTGTCGGGTTTTTCTAATGTGCATAACACGCACGTGTCCACTGTCGCCTTGCCATTTTGTTTTTATACATGTCCAAAACTGTCCATGGCCAGTCCAAGGCCAGTCTGTGTTGCGTAATATGTGAGCGGCCATTGTCCAGGCTCTTCATACCAATGTTTTGAATTTGGAATGACTGATTGCGTCCATTTCCCGCTGTGATTGCCAGAAGAGGGGTTGGCCCATTCGAAGGCCCATGCGCGAAATGTAGACTCGCGTGCTACCAACCTCTTTTCTTATTGAAACAAGGTGATTCGCAACCCCAATCCTGATGCCTCGGGTACGCTTGCGGCCGGTGAGATACAGCGTATCCGTTTTGCGCGGGGCCAGACTTAGGTGGTTTCTTTTTATCCAAAAGTTAATCTCATCGAGAGCGGTGTTCGCTCTCGTCAAGCGACGATTCCCTGCGGGCTGTTACCAGCACCGCTAGATCGTTCGCATTGGCAATGGTTTCGACGCCCTCTGGGAGGTCGCGGAGCCACAAAACTCCGGCTAGGTTTCATAGGACCGGGCCTAGAATTGAGCCCTGCGGGACTCTAGCCGTAATCTGGCGGGTATTTCCTCTCCGTTTATAAGCGTTTGGTCATTGTTGTAAGTGTCTATAAGCGCAGCTTTCTTTAGTCTTTTCATCTGTCGGGTACGTCGCCCGGTGGGCTCAGTCCGACGCGTGGTCGGTAGCGTGATTCCCAGGATGTGTAATGAGAGCTGAAGTTTTCTATGACTAAAAAAGTGTAACCGAGATGTCCTCTTAGCAATGTCGCGAGCCCTTCAAGGAAGACATTAAATTTGTCTAGTGTCTTGTTGGGAGAGAAGTTGCATGAGTATAATACTAGAGAATTATGTGGGAACTGACCCATGTGAATCCTTGCCTTGTGACCATAACCCTGCATAGTCAGGGAGGCTTTTTGGCCGGTCCACCAAACTGAGGTATCTACAACATCGTCCTTAAAGTAGTTAGAGTGACTGCATGCTATAAAGAAATCGACTCGGACAGGAGGCAATGGGATATCTTGCGTTCATGAACGTAAATATTCAGCAGATCATGGGCGTCAGCATTGTACAAGACTGCCATGCAAGCATGTCTTTCTTACTAATTTGTTCCATCTTTCCCATTTTTTCTCTTGGAACGTCTTATTTCCAAAAACCTGTCTGACTGGTGTACAACAACGCTCCTTTATAATCTAGTCATTTTTTTAGTAGGAACTTACCACAACTCGGGACCACCAACTCGGGACTGGGAGCAATCACGAACTCAACTGGTCCAGCCACAATAATCTGAATCCATAAGCATGTCATATTTGTCTCATACATTGTGGACTCTTGACCATACTGATTGCTTGTGTGTTGTCCTTCCGTGTGTCTCAAATGTTTCCTGCTATCCAGTTCTTTCATTTCGACTGCTGGCCGAATCCTATTAATAATGCATAGTATTTTTTTCTCATCTATACTGCGACGTTATTACAGGAGTTATAACGAGGATGGCTGGATCACTTAGCAATTTTGTTTACGAGCCCGAGTAGAACGCAAACGAAATTCCCAAGTATTGGGTGAATCCGCTGTAGTATATATGAATGTAGGCTCGCCTACGTCTTTGGTGCGATGTTACAAACTTCTAAACTAGGATCGACCAAAATCCCGGCTTGGCAAATACAAGCAGATGTCTTATATTTCTCTGCTATATTTGACCTACAATGTTTGGTCAAAAGCAAATGTTTACAGGGTAGCTGACGCTACTTCTTCTACACTCTGCACACTCTAAGCCACATATCTGCGTATTTATTATGCTGTATGAGCCGTTCTTTGTATATCGGATATCAATGAGTTTCGAATATCTCTACAGAGAGTATGTACGTACCTAAAATAAACTCAGCTATTGTGGTACAGTCGGAATATGGTTTTAACCAGAATTTTAGGCTAGTTGTTACTGTAGCTTACATATTTGGCAGAATAGAGATACCTTCCTGCATGCTAGTCGTGCTTCGATTTTTGCTAAGCATTTACCTATTTATAATAACAGAGGACACAAAACGTGAAACCTCAAGCTATGTCCTCATACATGTAGCAGGGCTACACAGATGCAGCCCCTTTTCTGCGAACCACTATCAAACCTATATTAATATATTTTACCACCAACCACAGTTTACTCTCCCTGGTGTTCGTGTGCCTCTCTTCATAGCATTTTAGGGAATTACTTCAGAGCGCTACAAGGAGATGAATTATTTAGGAATGTTGCCCGTTAGGACTTTTCACAATAGTTGTTCCGACACTCGGTTTTGTCCAAAACTGTTGCACTTTTATGTGGGCCTCTTATTTTTACAAGAATTGTCTTTGTGACAGCGTGGAATAACTAAGCACAGAGCGCAAGTGTGCCATCTTTTTCTGGTGGGTTTGCTTATAGATTCTTAACGTATTCGAGCGCAAGAATAGTAAAGCAAAATAAAGCTCGTCGAACAGTGGAAAACCTTTTATCCACTTTTCGTTCGTCCCCAGAAGACTTCTATTCCAGAAGATAGGTTCTACGGGTGTAACCTTGATTGAAGTCTTGCTCGGCGCGTTGAGGTGCTTGCCACGAAGCTGAATGATAGTGAACTACCCTACATAATTTTCATTTAACTAAGACCTTCCTCACTATTCAACAATCTGTAAATCACAATACGGCCGTTTTTGGCTCAGAAACAATCAGGACTAAATGCTGGCAATGAAAGGCCACTTAAACCCAGAAGACAGAGTTTGTTACCAAAATAACTGCCTTAGATTGAACTTTCATTTTATTTATCGTGTATAGAACAAAATTGAATGCTTTCTTTCACACCCGATTGGTACTAGATAGTTGTACTAAGCCTTAGGCGCTGTCGAGCCCTGTGACGTGATGCATTTGCCTGCGCCTCGCGACCGGGGGAGACACATAGATGCACGGGTTCGAGCCCCACCGTTGCACATCTGTATTTATGGAGTCTGCCTTACGACACATAGCGAAATCAGCCCGTTGAAGCTAATTGTTGGCTGAGGATCAGCCCAAAAAGTTTAAGCTTCAGGCGCAAGCCTATTTTCACAACAGTCCATACACGTCCCAACAAGACTCTGCACCTCTTCACAAGCAAAACAAACTCAACGGTGTCACTTTGGCAACGAACTACGGTACATTTTTTAGGACAATGCTCGTCCATACTCGCCCGACCTCAACCCCATAGGTTTATTAGCCTGATGTGCTGCCAAAAATGCTTTGAAAGGGTGAAGTCAGCTATTCAAAGCGAGTGGTAGAAATGCAGTGCCGTTTTACCCGTAGGTGAGGGGTTCGTCGACTGGTGGCGCACGTTTATAAAGGTGAAAAACAGGCAGATTATGAAATGTTCAAACATATTCCTGAAATTTGCTGTGAAAGTTTCAAAAAATCCCTTTCGAATCATTTAAAATATTAGCTACACTTTAAGGTGACGCTTTGGCTGATGCACTTCGTAGTTGCTTTTAGTAAAAATATTAGTACAGAACAAACGCAACAGTACAAGGTTAGCCTAATCGCCATATATTCACGAGCCGCATTTTACTTCAGGGGATATAGCCCGGAACCGTCAACATCAAGTACCTCTCCCATAATGTTTTTTACTTGAACCTGAGGCAGACGATAGAGTCCATAAAGGAAGATATGTATACGTCATAGACACTGAGTGTTATATCTGAGTATGATATATAGAAGGAAATGCTTTCCAATAGAAGAGGTACTTGCCACCATGGTACGCTTCAATCGTTTGTTTTATAAGCAGGGTTTACTAGCTGCCTTAAGAGAAACGCAAAATACGCAAACCGTACAGGAGATACCTAATTAAACAGCCATTATTGGCCATGGTTTACTATTGGAAAACGCTCAAATACGCGTAGCATGATCAGATATTAAAGGGTAAATTTAGCGAGTGGTTTTCCAGAATAGCTACTGAGTTGTAAAAACAGTCGGCCTTAAAGCTCATCTAATACCCCTGCGAGCTCTCATCATACCTCGCACCTAGCCAAACCATAAGCCCCCGCAGAGCTGCCGAGTTGACGAGAAGGGAGGCTGTGACTGTGTGAGATATGCTGGGTTTAATTTACATGCAAAAAGCTCTCGAAATAACAAGGTAGCTAGCGGCTATGATGTAATCTAATGATTTAAACGCGTTTAGAGACACAACTTTTACTATTGCCACACGTAACTTCACACAATGGAGTTAGTTTGACCGCACTCCTTCCATCTTTGGCCAAAGTAGGTCGAGGTAGAAAAGGCCGCGTATGACGTCGTGGAATCTACGGTTTATAGTAATATAGTTATAGTTACTGGCTATGTCATTGCCTCCGCTGCCGTTGTTGCACCAATCGTTATTGCTGTAGGCAACGTTAAGCCAGTACGGAAAACAAAGCAATCACAGTATACCAGGTTAGTGGCGGCGCGGTCTAGGGGACTAGTGCGCTAGTCATGGTTGTTATCTACCGGGGTAAAGATTTCGGGCTGACCCTCAGCCAAGATTTAACGTCCACGGAACTGTTTTTCACATTGCTTCATAGACGGACCCCTATAAATACAAATGTGCAACGGTGGGGCTCGAACCCGCGCACTTATGTGTCTCCTCCGGTTGCGAGGCGGAGACTCAATTCACTACGCCACCGGGCTCGACGATCTACCGGGGTGTCGCCGGTTCGATCCCTGTTGTTGATCGATTTTTTTTGAGCGATGCTCATTGAGAGTAGATGATAAACCATACTGCTGAGAGTCAGTGGCCATGCTGCCACAAAGACTGTTGGGGAAACCCTAGATATCTTAACATGTCCGGCCCTTGGTTGTATTGAAGATATACCTCAGGTTAAGTTCCAAGCCCGTAGGGGACGGGTGATGGTAGAATTAAAAACAACCTTCTTAAATGTGTTTTATTTTTAGTAGACCAGGTTGGAAAGTATGATATTGCGGATCGTTACCCGGTTCTGTTCTAAGTAGAACGGCATCACCGTGCATTAGAAAAAGTCTAACGGACAACAACGAAAGGCGTGTCTAGCTCTGTTTTCGCCGCTCTTGTTTTGTTTTAGCAAGTTTGTTGCAAAATTATACATGTGCGAGAGACCGACTGAATTTTGGTTGAATAATATTTGTAGCATGTAAGGGCTACTTCTCCAGTGCTGCGTACCCGGGCTTTCAGCCTTACGAACTGAATAATGTTGTAATACACATAAGAAACGCACTTAGAAAACTTATTTTGTTACTATCGTGTCTTGCTAAGAAACGCCTAGGCCCTCATTCCGTTTGCAAGATAATAACCATTTTCAAAATGTTAAGCAATTGCCTATGAATTGACAGTATACGTCACCATAAAAGTGCGGACTAGCGTTTACCACTGGACGATTTCTCCTGTGGGACGAAAGCGTTAAAACTAGGATATGAAGGAGAAGATGAGATCTGTCCAGATTTCCTGAGGAAGCCGGGCGTACATGCGATGATCAACTGGCCTCAATTGGCGCGTATAGTCGAACAGCGGGATATGCTTGTGCGATGTATGTGTTTCTGTTTTGAACGCGTGAAAATCATGCACTATTTGCTATTGCTATCAGTATTTGTAGTATTTCGGTGGGCCTCCTATCTCGGCGGCTTCAAATAGCCGGTATTTGGCAGGCGTGCTTACTTTGTTTAGTTACACATACGAATCTCGCAAATCGATGGTTCACTACGAAAAACACGACACGTCCCATTGGGGTCGAATGTTTTACAAGCATAGTTCAGCTGTGTCCAGCTTTTTTTAGGAAGGCTCCGCCACAATGCCGTCGTCATGCGTTAGGTTAGACCGAACCGGGTTAATGCCAGCAGAGTGTCCTCTATAAAGACCTACCGTCTGAATGCATTTGACGTGAATTTCCGAACTCTCCGTAGTAGTAGTAAGCGCGACAACCGGGCGGGCATTGGAATGCATAGACGCTACCAACAAATATTTAGCAGGCATATCTTGGCTGAATATAAAAGGACGTCCTCGTTGACAGCCAGCAGTTTGGCTTATTACGCTTATTTTGTGAGACGATACCATCAAGGTTATTTTTTGTCTGCAACATTTGGAAGAAATTGCAATTAGAAGCGATTGCACTTGGGAGGGAAGGTACAGTTCATCAAAGACGCCAACGCTACCTTACATAACCTGACTAATAATACAGAAAGGCATTCTTGATGCTGTAGGCACTGATATTAAATGGAATGACACAATCGCGCCGCCTCATTCGCTTACCTTTTATACGATCAGATACGCGCGTAGTCTCTGCGTAAGGTGCTTACACTTCTAGTAACAGCGGCAATATAAAATTACGATACAATGTGTTTTTACTAACACGCTATATTTGTTTTGTAATCGTGGCTACAAAGGGCGTATGTTCAGCATTTTGCCTACTTTGACAAGCTGAGTTATAGCTCAAATGGCAGAGACCCAGTTAGGGAGAAAGTAGTTGACAGCGTGCAGGCCGCACCCGTTAGCTGCATCACAAACTGCAACGATAGAAGAAAAATGAAGAATCATTAGGTTTAACAACACGACGATTTACGATTAAAAGAATAATTCTGTTTCATCTCTTTTTTAATCTTCTAAACATTGCTCCTCGGTAACTTCTTGGTCATGCCAACGATGGGGCTATTTCGGTTTGGTCAGTGGTGACCACGAACTGGAAACTACTCAGCAGATCCGTCAGCAGCTTTTTACAAGCCCTTAACTAGTTCAAACTCCGTCAACAGCTTTTAGCAGCACTGACTCCATAACCACGCACTTTGATGCGGTCTACACAACCTACTTTCGATAAGATTGTGCAATAACTTTGGGGGCTTTCAGAGTTCGGCAATGGAATATGCTTTTCCCGTACATGACATGCAAATAGCCTAGCGGCACGAATAGCTAAGAACACTAGAGCGTAAGCAGCTTTTTAGAAAGTATTTTTTCTTTCCTCGCTTTTCTCTTTTATATGGCTCTCTCTTGATATGACCTCGATGCCGCATCAGACGCAATAGCATAGAAGTTAGAGCTTGGTTAAAAGTTCTGAGGCTCGTCGATTCGCAATTAGCCAGCCTGCCTATGCGAGTGTAGTGGACCCGTGTAAGTATTTTTAAGAATACGTCATTTCATGCGCTTTCTAGCCCATGCTTAGAACGTCCGTCTTTGCATAATTTTTTTTTAAGACAACATTTATGACAAAAACAACACGAACCGAAAAACACCCGGGTATTCCTACTCTGTGCGAACAAATTGCGCGGTGACCCCGCATGCCGCGCTTTTGAATAACGACAATATTAAATACGCCCGTAGTCCATCCATGCCCAAGCATTTTCTGTAGCATTTATCTAGATTGCGGGCGTGTGGTGATGATTGAGTAGACATCTAAAAAGAGAACGATAGGGATAATTATGCATGCCTTTCTTCAGGGAACAAATTTTTCCTCTCCAACATTGCTATTACCTTATTGGCAGTGGATATTTTGCTCGCACAGACTATGTAATGAATTCATGTAGGAAATTAACCAGTCACAAGTAAGTTGTGTGACAGGTTAGCCCTTGATTTTCCAATGCAGTTCATGGAATTGGATTTTCTAAAAAATAGAAATTGTCGAGAGCTGCTTTTTAGCTATCATCTAGGCTTCAAGCCAAATTTGTTAGAAATGATTAGCCAAGCTGCGCGAAGATAAGCAAACGGCTACTTTAGAGTAACCGAGTGTACGTAATCTTATTGCTTTAATGCAGCTAGTTTCCCTGAGTTTGTCCTCTGTTTTTAACTAATTAGTCATATTTCTAATTATACATGCTGAGTACTTTATATGTGAAGTGCTTGGCTTATATAAACAAAAGTTTTCAAATAAATTATTATTATTTACTACTATATTAGTATTGTCTACAATATTAGTAATGCAGGCTTTATTTATGATAGCTGCAAATAGCATAGTGCCACTGCGCACCAGTAGGCAGTCTTATGTACGGGCGAGATCAAAACTCGCAACCGCCTCGGGGGTTCGCCTCGTGGAGCGCTAGACGGAATCGCTGCTTGAGTAATGGAACTGTAGTCGTGGCAAACGCACGTTGGCGAAGCCATGCTTTGGGAGTCCCTTCGGCTCTTAAAGCCCATAGCTGAAAATTAATGTGCAACGAGGAACTCAATATTCATAGACTCAATCTTACAATAACAGACACTGACGTATTGAGATTAACAACTATGACCTCTATTGGCTCGGGCACACGACCGTTAATAGAATAAAATAAAAAAACGCTTTTATTTGCACAAAGGGTGTACAAAGGATGTAACAAAAGTAACCTCCTCATTTTGCCGCGATTGATTTATCTGACAAAGAAGCGATCTGCGTGTTTCTTTGTCAGATTTACTGCCTTGAGGCATTGACTAAGCTTCACTGTAAAGATGCGCCATTCTGTGAACAACTCGTGATCTATTTTCTTTCTCTGTTTGAAAACGCCTTTATTTGCACAAAACGTGTATGAAGGGTGTATCTAAAACGGTTGCTGGAGTATTTCAATGAAATGTGTTTGACAGAAAGGAGAATGGGCAAGGCATTTTTTAAGAGTGCTTCTCCCAGTGTATTTGTATCCGATAACCTTCTCTTCCGCCCGCAACTTTCAACTATACCACCTACTCATTATTTAGTATTTACTATTTTTTTTATAACTATCGCTTATTTATCTCAACATGCGAGTAACTTATCGAAGTGTAAAGGATATTTACTTTACACACTAAATAGTCAAAGAAAAAACTCAGTTATCCACATGCGTGCCTAGAGTGAGGCGACGACCGAAGTGCTTTTGCCACCCTGTAAATGAATAATTGATTGATTTACTATTCGCTTTATATGTATACCTAAATACAAATGCCGCCAGTTTTTTTTCTAAATCAGGGTAGCTTAGACCAGCAATATACGCGGACATTCTGCAATATCTAGGGTTTCTCCAATAGCCCTTGTGGCAGTAGGGGGTTTTGACTCTGAGTAGTGTTGGTTACCATCTATTCTCATCGAGCATCGCTTAAAGTTACTCTGATCAATAACTGCGATCCATTCGGCGACACCCCGTTAGATGGCCACCATGACTAGTGCATAGGTACCCTAGACCACGCCGCCACATTCTAATAGTAATCGAGTAAATAGTTGCCAAACATTCATACAGATTACTATTCGTCCGTTTTCTCGTGGTGTATAGATTACCGCCGTACATAACGCCCTGAATCTTAGACTTGCGCAGGTACTTATCGATCATATAAGTTAAAATGCAATCAATGTGAAAATAACGACGTTTTTTACATTCCCTCATTCGCGTTATATGGGAGAGCTGGAACAAACCAAATGTATAATTGGAGACAACTGGTCTTACTGAAAGTACCTGTAGATATTATATTGGATGTGCGTAAGCCACAATAGTCCCTAAGGACATCTTATGGTATCAAAAAGAAAGAAAAGCACTGAAAGGACTCTTATGGCAACCAGCAATTGAGTAAATTAATAGTATTTGTTATCGACGATAGCGATATCATGTATTTTTCTAAACCTTCTACTCGCTGATAGGGTTAAAGATCTATTGGAACAACTTATGATGCTGGGGCTGGAAATATGGGATTTTTTTATTAGCTATGATTTATAAAGTTATTGATCCTAACATCGGTAATGTCTCTGTGAATTTCAGCCTCCATGTGGCGTAATGTGCCACTACAGCCTTACACCTGGGATCTTGCATTGTTAGATGAGCAATATACACCTCTTCCGTTTGAACATATTGCGCATGAAGTATATCACTTGCAAAATGTTATTCTTCATAGGACTTTAAACTAGATTCAATTTAAAACATAACATTTTTACCTGGCGAAACAGAAGGGAATGAGCATTAGGTTTATTAACCAGCATACCAGAAGGAAATAAAAACATAATGCATACAACTTAAGCATTTTTATTCGAAAATTCAGTAGATGTTGCTAGAAACAATTGTATGAACAATAGTAATACAAATAGCTTTATCAAAACGTTTTATTGTGAGTTTATATATATATATATATATATATATATATATCACTACGACCGCGGAGGCGGAGGTTGTCTGAGTGTGATAGTTGCAAGAAGTGCGTCATCAGGCGAATCGCGAAGCATGGAAAATAAAACTAACTCCTTGGAATGTATATCAATACATAAAAAATACAGCTTGCAGAATCGGGCAAAAACAGCCTCGAAACCAGCCAAGTCCTATAAGACTAGACCTCAATCGGAACAAGGAGTGAACTTCGGCCGTACGACTCCGACGCAATTTACGTAACGATTTTAGCGAACACAGGCACAGGTGGGCATATAGCCGCCTGCAATAGCCGTAATCGAAATCAAAACCGATCGCCCATAAAACGTTTACCATAATACATTTCGGGCTAAACCTCAGTCAAGATATAACGTCCACGGGACTGCTTTTTGCATTGCTCCATAGACGGATCCCTGAAGTATAAATGTGCAATAGTGGGGTTCGAACCCCTACGTATCTATGTGTTTTCTCCGGTGCCGAGGCGCAGGCTAATGCACCACGCCATCGGGCTCGACAGAAAGCATTTATCAGGGCGCTGACAACAGTCCAAGCGGAAATCAGCGTAACAGGCTGGCTGTCAATGCGTATACGCTGTGAATCTTTGTTTTTTGGGCTAACCATCAGTTAACATTTACCGTCTACGGGTTTCCCTTTGCGTTGCTTCGTAACACGGACCCCATAAATACAAAGACACAACGGTGGGAACGAACCCGCGCACTTATGTGTCTCCTCTGGTCACCAGGCTTTAAGTGCACGCTGTTACCAGAACTCTTTGGAGCTTCTCTGAAGCTTGGGCCAGTCCCGTGTCGGTGATTGCCTTGCTAGTTTTTGTTAAGAAAGATTTCTCATCGGTGACTTTATAGTGAGTTTTCTCGCTCGCAAATGGTCTGGATGATCATGCCTCTAGCGTGAACTCTATGCACTTGTGGTCACAAAGGTTTTTTCTTCAGTGAGACCTTTCCAACCCATTTTGCCAACTAGTGTGTCATCAGCAGGCGTTAGTTGTGAGCTATGGCTTGTCTTGTTGGGGTTCTTGCTCTTGTTCTGCACGTATATGTCATGACTATCTATCCAACTCAAAAAAGGCTCTTTCAGTTTTGTTTGTGCTCCTTGATCCCCTTTTCTATCAGCTGTGTTAAAGTCTTTCGTGACTAGAGTGCCCAATCATTCGTCATTGGTAGTGCTACATTCAACTTCCTTCTGTGAGGAGTTTGAGCAGATATAAAAATTTACCGTTTTAGCCATCTTAAGCGTACTCTTCGAGACTCCTTTGAGCTCCCTCCAGCAGACCAGTACAACGGCAGCGCAAATTGCTTAACCCGATTTAACAATCTGAGAAGAAGAAATAATTCTATCTGGGCAGGATTCGGCTTTACGCATGGCTATCTTGATCCCCAAAACAAAGAAGTTTTCTTAAATGAACACTAAGGCTTAAACTTGGCTTTAGAAACAAAATCGCAATCCTCCTGACATAAAGATCGCTGCTCCCAAGAGACCGCAAGCAACGTTAAACCTTGGCATTGAGCGCAGCCTGCATCGCTCATAAATAAGGGTGGAAACGGAATTCGCCGATTTTGAGCTTCCTTAAGCAGAGCAAAAATGAAAAAATATAAACTAAAAACGCTTCTTAAACAATTCAGAGATTCAAAAAATTGCAACAAATAAAACGTTTGTCCATTTCAAGATTAAAAACTGACCACAAACATGTAAAAGTGACCCCTTCTAAAGTAACTAAATCCGCCCTAATTTTTAGCCTCTCTGATCGCTTACATATTCGACGGATATTTTACAAAAAATGTTTTCTGGGTCAGACTTTGACAGCACAACTCAGGTGGGAATATTACCACTAACAACTTTTCGTAAACGATTTAAATTGACCCGTTTTAACCTATTGTATCCTAGCGTTTGCGGTGAAAGACTATAATGTCGGCTTGTGAAACTGGCAGCTCCTTTAAAACTATGCAACCTAAGACGCGACTAGCATTACGGCTACCTCTGATCTTAACAGATTTTGCTCCCACTATCGCCTGCCCGACTTAACATGATTGAACACGCTTCGCGTACGAGTCGGTTACATCTTGTTCAGTTAGGCTTAAGGCTAAACTAAATCTTATGTACCCGAAATGATTCACTTTAATAGGTCGTTAAACCTAACGTAATACAGTACAATTTATATCTTTAGAAGTAAAAGTATCTTATGGAATTTTTTTTATTTTTAGAATTGTCGTAACTAGATGCAAAAGTATCTAATGAGAATCAAATTTTTGTATTTAGTAATGTCGTAACTAGATAGTAGAGCTATAGAAAAACGTAGATTAAAGTGTATCGTGTTTTAATATAAAGATTGAAACGCTTTATTCAAGGTAGAAAGAAGAATATACATTCACATATATGCATGTATGTCATGTGATCAATATGTGATTATAATCTGCAAGTAGTGCAGGGTGTTGGCGGCCCCTAACACTCGTGAATATGCCTAGAGATCCTCCATGGGTATAGATCGCTGATGCAGCGCTTTCGTGCGATGAACACAGGAACCATGCTGCTAGCCCGACGCGTTGTCGTTAGCCTTTCAACGAACATTTTGTTGAATAGACGCGGGTTCTTTCTTAGCTTTAGCAGCATTCTTTGATCAAGCTTCTTAATCACGTCAATTGTGTGGGGAACGTCGACATGACACCGGTCAACATGGCAGCGAAATGCAACCCGTTTCGTGAATTTCCGTTCCACTCGTTCCAGGCAAGCTTTGTCCTTACTTAGACCCGGAATCCAAGATGGTGCTGCGTATGTCAGTAGTGGCAGTACGTATGTAGTATACAATTGGACGTACAGCTCAGGAGAACGTACAGCAAATGATCGAAAGATCCAATTTGCGCGTTGAGAAGCCCTTGTGGCAACATCAGTTACATGTTCGGAGTACCTTAATTTGTTGCTCGTGAGGACTCCGAGGTCTTTTACAACTTGAAGTTTGCACAATTCCTGACCCCCAATCTTATAAGGGTGTCTTGCATTTCCATGTCCAAAATGCAGGACACCACATTTATGGATGGACAGGTCTAAATCAAGGGCGTCCGCCCAGTTTTTGAAAGCGTTTAACGTCGTTTGAAGACGGCATTTGTCCTCTACAGTGCGGGATCGACTGTATAGTTTCACACCATCGGCGTATACTTTAACTTCAACTCCTTTTGGAATTACATATTTAAGTGAATCGGTGTATAAAATATACATCAGTGGTCCGAGGATCGTTCCTTGCGGACAGCCGGATGACACTCGACCCATCGTAGAATACTGTCCATTTACGCGCACCCGGAAAGTTCTGTCTCGGAGAAACGCAGTGAGCCAGATTATGCGTTCTCCAATTCCAGAATGGGGTAGAGTTTGAAGTAGTTTAGAGTGCGTGACTGTTTCGAACGCTGACTTGAAATCGAAATAGACAACGTCAAAGCAATCCGAGTCGTTGCACATTTTTGCCCAGTCAATTTGTGTTTCTAGGAGCTGCAGCGTCGTGCTTAAACCTTTGCGATAGGCAAACTGGGCTTCCGATATAAGACCTTGGTCGTTAGCGTTTGCATATATGGCTTTCGCAATGACGCTTTCAATAAGTTTGCTCGCTATCACCGTTAGGGAAACGGGACGCTTATTCGCAGCATCGGCCTTATTGCCTTTCTTATGTACAGGGTGGATTATAGCGGTGTTAAACAGCCGGCACTGTACCATCTTCCAGTGATCGACGAAAAATAAAGCTTAGAGGCACACATACTGAATAATCTAGTTTCTTGAACACGATGGCCGGAATTTCGTCAGGGGTCGAGCTCGTTGTGTTTGCCAGCTTTCGCAAGTGCTTCCGCAAATTTGTGGGGGAAACATCCACATCATTGATGATGTGAGGGGACGGTGTTACTTCTGGTATATGCGGAGCCGGCTGTAGCATGCGTTGCTGTAACTCTTCGTCAGTCGGATAAGTGTGACAAAAGAATTCTCGTAGATTCTCTGCCTTCTCGATGTCATCATCGCAAACGTTCCATCCTTACGTTTAATGGACGAAAGTGAGTCGTTGGTCACAATTCTCGACCTCACGTAGCTTGACACCCTCGACGGGTCTTTGCTGCGAATGATGGCACTTTCGCTCAGTACTCGTTGGCGCCGAGATGCTCTGGCTATTTCTTTTTGAAACCAGGCATTTTTTGATGGCTCAGAAACTGCTTCGAGAGCACTGTGAAGTTTAAGTATATGCACATTTATGGACCCTTTTCCAGTCTTCTTTTTGGGTATACATGACTCTATTAAAACAAAAAAATTAAATTAAAAAAAATTATCAAACGTATTGCTCGTGCTACATTTAGAATGCCACGAAATAAGTTGTATTTTCCATCGCAGGCTATTATACACGTCTCTCAGCATCGGCACGTGATTGTGTAAGTGGAATTATTATGTATAATGTACTAACCGATGATGAAAATCTGCATCTGTATTAGCTCATGTAAATTCCTGGTTGTCCCTTGGTGGCTACAGTCGCTGTGTTTGTAGAAAAAACCTGTATTTTTGATAAGCGAATCCTTGGCTATACAAGACGTCCTGTTTAGCGCACATAATTCACATCGACGGGCTAATGAGAACCCGCATATGAATCATTGGCATATGCGCCAGAATAGCTTCTTCGTGAATGTTAATGCTGGCATGGTGAACAACTATGCTATAGGCCCTTGCCTACTTTACCGTTACGGTTAATTAGGGAAATATATCACATATTTTTGTGCATGGCCTTTCCAGCACTGTTGATAGACGTTTCGGTACATTTTTGCTAGAGAGTGTGTTTCCAATATGGTGATGTGCCTGCACGCAGAGACGCTGTGTTACGAGTGAACCCAGACGCTCCTCCTAAGGGTCGGTTGATTGGCCGTCTTCGACCTAATGAGTGTCATCTCCAAGACCCTATTTTTACGTAAGTATTATTTCAAAAATAACACGAGTGCTACGTCTCCGCCGTCAATATGCAGAATCAGTGCCCACTTATTTTCTCTTTTATATATATATATATATATAGAGAGAGAGAGAGAGAGAAAAGAGACAAAAATCAAGCCACCGATATATCACTAGAGCACGCTAGCGTGGCACTCTTTGTTATTATTATTATTATTATTGGTTTTAAAGCCTAGGTATCTCATTTAGATAACACGGCGCAAAGTACAATAAAATATAAAAATCACACGTATGGGCTGCTTCAGTGCTGCGTACATGCACTTTCAGCCTTAGGAACTATGCGATTTAAATGTTTCTTTCATTCAAAAAACCACATATTACCAAAATTAAAGCACACATTGAACGTTGGACGCATTTTAAAGATACTTCCAAAAAAGAACTGCCATCAAATCATTCACAGAGTTCACACGCGTGCAAGCGTTAGATTGGTAAATGTTATAATTTAGTATTTGTTATGTATACTTATTTGATATTGTGACAGCGTTAAAAATTAGTATACACACAGTGTAGTTTGGGACTGTGTGACACTCAAGATATTTGGCCTGTTGAGATGTATTTATTCGCATACAAAATAAAAATCGTATGTATAAAAAGCGGTCTGATGCGGTTTGCGTGTTACTAGAAGGGTGCCTATTTTTCCATATAATATTGCCTGTTCTGGGTGAGCAATCGTTGATCCGCTTTGTCACTAGAAAATAAAAGAGTATTGCTTTATTTCATACGCTATGAACTTACCAATATGAGTGCCCCATTGAAACATGGCTTTCGCCCAATCGAAGGAAAGAGTAGTTTAGGAATTTTGCTATTTCGGGATGTCACGCGGGATGATGTCATTTAATAACGGTTTTTCTTCTCCTTGACGCGCAGGATGTTTTCCATAGTGCGAGCAGTGCTGGTCCAATCGTCACGTGACTTAATTATAAGCTGTATGAGCGTTCCAGGGGTGCCGTTGTCAGCCCTAGGCAGACCCGCATGCTGAGAGGCTCATTCCGGGTTGTTGGAATTGGATGTTCAGGCGTCTCCTCGGCTTTGCTTTGGCAGTACTTGCAAAATAGAGATGTAGATTTCCCAATTCTGAACAAACATGACTGAAAATCACCGTGTCAGGTGAAAACCTGACTCATGTAGAACATCAATTCGCCACCTGGCCGGTGCACCCAGGCCCTGATATCCGAGATCAGAGTCCTTACCCGGTGCCCGGGCGCTCCGTCTTGAATGGAGTCCCATTCGGTCTGCCAAATGTCGAGGGTTATATTCCTTTCCTCCGCTACTAATGTTTGCATTACCTCATCAAAAAGTCCAAGAAAGCCATTCTTGAAGTGACCAGAAAATATAAGAATAGGAAGCTTTGAAGATGGCATGATCCTGAACAAAACGATTATTGTAACCGCGAAATTTCTTCGTCAAGTAAGATTGCCATAAGAAAATATGCAGAAGCCACCGTCCATGTCGCACACGCCTTCTTGCAAGCAAAGCGCATTTAGTAAAATAAAAAATTGCAACATTTTTGACGAAGTACAAAAATGCTCCAAGGCTCCCACCAGTAGTATGTTAGAGCTGCAAAGATCTCTCAATCCTCGTTAAATGCTTGTAACAATAGGGCCCAGCAGGTCCAATAGTCCAAGCCGGTATCCAAATGGGAAGTCTACTAGGGCCAGCGTTATTTTTCTGATCAGCGGTTCTAAGTGTGAGGTGTTAGTCATACAAAGCAATCCACAAGAGTACGAGAAAGCCATCCAAAGGATAATGCAACCGCTTTCCGGAATAATTTATTCGATACGGGATAAGCTAGACGTTGTGGGTGCTCTCGTTATATGTTAAGGCATCTCACGGGTTATTCGTACAAAACGAAAAACCCCTGTAGGACTCCGGCCGTGTTTGACAACTTGCAACTGTAGGTGGCCCTTTGTCTATGGAGCCACAGTTTTAGTTCACCAAGATTTAACTACATATTGCAAGCGACCTTTAAATATAGATTGCATGCGACTTTCTAATATATCGAAAGCATTGCTGCTTACGCCGAGGCTACTCGGTCATTATAGGCGAGTGCTGAATATTTGTTTAGAAGAGAACTTCTGAAAAAAGCAAGCCCTTAAATAGCCTTTGGGGGGCTTGGTAGTAGAAGAGCTACGTCCCTCGTCGGAGCCTGGTATGCTGCATCATTAAATCAGTATCGTTCTCTGCTATATGTTAATGAAGATGCAAACATTTAATTTAAAAAAAACATGTTGGCAGATGCCAACCCCGGCCCCGGGAGACTTGACACCGGCCCTCTGACAAAGCTTGTGAAACAATATTTTCTTGATGCTTGTGAAAGTGAAAAATCGGTGAGATATATCATAGATGACCTTACATCAATGAGAAAACGTGCCGGTTGTTTAGCGGCTCAGCATGCGTTTAAGCTCTGCCCTCTCGTTAGCTGGTCACCATGCTGGACCCTAAGTCCTTCCGCATAGTGTCGGCCATTAGGATAGGCATCTCCGTCTGTGAGTTGTTCTTGTGCATACCGTGCGGTGGACTGGTCGATTTTGACAGTCTGCACCCGTTAGGCTGCAAAAAAGTCTCGACAGGTTTACAAGACACGCGGAGCTCAATGGAATAGTAAGAAGGCATTGAGAAGAGCAGGAATACCATCCACACTTGAGCTCAAAAATCTGAGCAGAAACAATGAGTAACGTCTCGATGGGGCTACCATACCTCTATAGTCACGCGGCACAAGTTTTTCTGAGACGTAACTGTTACTGTTGACTGGAGATAGGTTGCAGATCGTGTAGATTCGAAAAAGCGATGAAAGTATCTCGAGCTGTCAGATGGCTTCCACTTTGACATTGTTTCAGAAAATTTTACCGACGAGTCGGCATACAAAAAAAAACACATTTAGGCTCATGCCTACCACTAGTACCTAGCCTGAAGTTGTTTTAGCATAGACAATCCCATAGCCGTCATTGTAGATAAACGTTATCAACAAATATATTAGATTGTATTGCACGGCGCTAAACGCAACACCGTTCAACGAAATCTGTGTGCAATGCAATACTTAGGTAGCAAGCTCAACTACGTATTACTTAGTTGATAAACACTTGCTTATCGGAACTTCATCTTACATGTTTGAGTTCTCAATAAAATACCAATGTGATATAATAACATATAACATACCATGCATTATATATATATATATATATATATATATATATATATATATATATATATATAATGCATTGTATGTTATGTTATATATTATTATATAAGGGTATTCGACTGCAATGTATATATATATATATATATGAATAAAATTAGGCATAAATACAGTAGGCTGCTATAATAAGGTCGACACAGTCTGACGTACGAGGCTAATAGGAACGGAAGTGGACACATGTTGAGAAAGGACAGACCATTTGATGGTTCCTCGTAAGCCCCGATTGGCGTCCACTGCCCCTGGCAGGAACGTTGTCTATAAGGCCTCCGGCAATTAGCGGAGCTTGACGGACTTAAAGCCTTCTACACTGGTAGGCGAAGCGCAGAGAGCGAAAGATAGAGAGAGAGAAGAGAGGACTGGCTGACGAGCCGGCAACCTCTAGCGGGGTTTCAGCTTTCGTCTCCTTTGCCGATACTTACGTAGAATTCAAATGTTCTATGTGATAAGCTGTACAAATTGTATATACCACTGCACAGTTGCAGCTAAATACACTATATTCATGTATATATATATATATATATATATATATATATATATATATATATATATATATACTATATATATATATATATATACATATCTATACAGAGTCTACCAGAATTCATTCAACAAACTTTGGGGTCTAGTATAACTGAGCGATTTTTTTTCTAATGAGACAAGGGGGCGAATAAGGTCTTCTTTTGGAGTACGAGCAAAATGACAAAAAGTGGTTGTATTTTATTCTGACATATCTTTTCTAAATCTGCAATTCCGGTGAGAGCCCCAGTCATTCTATCCAAAGCAATCATATTTGCGTATTTGTAGAAAAATGTTGCATCTGTTGAATCGCATTCTACGTTAGCTTAAAGCAGAGCGAATGTTGTATTAAAAACAATCCTCAAAAAATTAAATTTTTTGCAATTCTTATATTTTGGCTTTCACGCTTAATTACTAAATTGTTTGAAGGCATTTCCGCCCTTGTTTCATTGGAATTTTTTTTTCGGAGAGTATATTTGCACATGTATTCCTAAAAGGCTCGCGAATTTATTTTGACTAAATCAATAATAACAACTTGGTAATCTGCACTGCTTGTTTAAAAAGATAAAGGGCTAAACAAAACAACCCCGATTGATTCGATTAGCACGGATGAATGAGTGGCAAACGTGAAGTTTAGTCTAGTTTTTGTTAGAAATATATACATACGTCTATATAATTTAAAAAAAAAACTCGTTATTCCTAAATAATATCGTATTAGTATAACAAGGCATGACTATATTTAAAAGATTTTTCGTAGCTTAAAGTGATTTTACGCATATATGCAACAATGTTAATTATTTGGTTCTCGAACATTACTATAGAAAGCGCTTTGCTACAGATTCTAAATTACATATTGGAAGAAATTCGCCAAATACTAGACAATCGGCCTTTCAATAACGCAGCCAGAGGCAAAAATAGCGTCTCGTCTGGCGGCTTTTGTGTTCATTATCGAATATATTGAAGCGCTTGCTAAAAATATAAGGGCACGACCTCCACATATTTCAGAGCGTCTTATCGGTCTACCGAAAAAAAAAATGCGTTGATGAAGGCAAGGCCCCAATAAAATCGATTGAAAATCTCGTTGTTTATTTAGCACGCCCTTTCCTTCTCATTCTACCCTCTACCAGCTTGATACCCTGCTCCCATTTGCACTAATCCTTCTCGAGCACAGCGGTTATTGGTACCGCCATGTCCGCAGATGCCATTGCCGGTGAGTCCTGACGTACCAACAGCTGGTGGGAGGAAAACTGTGTGGGTTTCATCATCCCGCTCGCTGGACTTGCTCATGACATATGACTTGGCGTACGAAATCTTGCCCATCGCATGCAAGTATTTCTTGGGCGGACCCATGCCCGTCAATGCCAGCGTCATGTGGTAGACGACGTCTCTGTGCTCTCGATTGAACCATTTCTCTAGGTCGGAATAACCTGACAGGTCCAGGCTCCTTGTACCAGTTTTGCTATCGCGATAATGGCCGTTGTTTTATTCATATCACCAGCTTCCCAATACGCTTTCATGAGTGTTTTCTTGTTTTTCTTTAACTTACAAACGTTTGGCCCCCATGTAGTAGCGGCGTACAAGACGGTGGACTGCGCTACCGATACAAGAAGTCTTCGTGTCTTGTCTCGGTCAGCTGTTGCTGCAGTTGCCCTGCGTTACCCCGGCAAGAACTCTGTCAGGCTATTTGCCAGTTTTTTTTGCATTCGCGGCCACTTTATTAACGTGCACGTTACTCGAAAGGGCCGTCTCTGTTATTACACCCAGGTATCAGGCGGACCTGCTGATGTTTTTACTCACTCGTTTCAGTGCCATGCCTCTTTCGTTCCGTAAGAAGAACCGCCTAGCTTTTTCATTTTGTTAGTTCGAAGTCCTACCATCCAGAGGTTTCATGGCTACTTGTGCTCGTCCTTATAGCAGTCCCCCTCACATGCTGTGACCACGATAGTCAGGTCGGCCGCGTAAGTGATTATCTATTGACGCCCTCAAGCTTGTAGAGCCTCAGTAAGCCGTCGTACGCCATGTTCTAGAGCAGATGGCCTAGTATGGCCCCTGTAGAGCGCCGGTAGACATGGCGTACTCTGTGTTCCGTGGATGACTGACCGGCTGCTGAGGTAGAATGCCAGGATCTTTTGAAGGTACAGGGAGATTCCCTTCTGAGCCATTACGTTTACAATAACCTGCCAACTTACTGAGTTGCAACGCGTTACACAAGTTTAACAGGACGACCATGCAGAGATCCCTGAACCATGGGTCATTCTTTCTTTGTCTTTCGGCTCCCTTTATAAGTAGGTCGCTTTTCGCTGAAAGAGCTTTTCTTTTTTCCGTTCCGTCATTATCTTCATATTAATATCCGTTTCGAATGCTTTTCCCAAGGTATCCAGCAGAAATATTGCTTTTGGGAAAGAATCTTTACAGCTTCAGTCGGGATTCTATCCAGACCGAGTGTTGTGCTATCAAGTGACAGTTTTATAGTAGCACCTATTTAACATTGTGTGGTTAGGGATATGGTATTCTCCACTGTATCTAGAGCTCTGGCCGGTTAGTTTCGGCGTAGTTTGGGAAGAGTCAATGCAACGCCCTCACTGCCAGGTCTTTAAGAAGCGCTGGCCTCTCTTCAATTTGTCCATTACTATTTTATAGTACATTCCCTATGATTCTATTTGTGACCCATACCCTAAGCTTTTACTGACAAAAGCATGCATGACGGTGTTTACCGTTTGTATTGCAATTTCATACGTGCAGCCGTGCTATTGTAGTTTATGTTGTCAATAATAAAAATATGATACTGCATTTAACGTGCCACAGAAGACCATTTTATATGTTGATAGTAGTACTTACGCTAGTGTACGGTTGTAGCTCCTACCTCATGCACTTAGTGGTATTGATGCCTACATCCATAGCACCCAGTATGAAAACTAGTTTTCCTCGGCCCTGTCAAACCGACGTCCAGATTCAAGCGCCGTTGGCACCAAGCAATAGTCCGGCCACTCCAGCCCGTAAGGTGTCATTTGGAATTTAAATCTAGTTTTGCGCATTTCTGGATCTACTGCGGATTTTTCAAAACTACTGGTATGTCATTAAATTTACATAGTCTGTTACTACACATGGGCACTCGAATTCCGCGATAGCAGTCATGAAACGTGAACTGGAATCAACATTGTTGTTAAGACATCAGCGTAATCATTTTCTTACTATCCTATTGGGCAATGCTAATTTTGTCTGTACAACAGGGTATATTCAACAGGGCAGTCCACTGTACCCTGCTTTGTCAGTTATGCATCAGGCTTCTCATTAACATTTTTTAAGTTTTTCAAAGTACTGCTATCAGAGTGATTCCTCGGTGAACACCAAAGATTTTTATGAAATTATGATCTTTGACGTTGGTAGTGGACTCGAACTTAAACCTCAGAAATCCTGCCACTTTTGGGAAGCACAGGGGGGTGGATCTCCAACAACTATACCCGCTTACATGTACTCCTGTCCGTTGCCTGGGTAAAATATGTTTCTTCTTGGGTTAAAGAACCCGTAATCACACGTTCGCGCCGAGACAATTGTCCACTCCAAAGTGCTACATTGCAGAGTTATATAAATGAAAGAGTAATTGTGTTTGTCCAATAGCGTCATTTTGCCGGATCCGCCGCTGTTATTCCCACCGTTATTTTGTAGCCCACTAAGCCTGTTTGTTGCTAGATAGGTCAGGACACCAGGACAGGCCCTATACAGATCAGCTTTGGGAGTTGTCAGCTTTGGAAGAGGACAGCTTGGTGTAACGTCATCTGAAGATCTAGCTTTAGAGATAGACTGGGCTCTTCACATAAAGGCAGCTAGTCTAAACGAACGATGAGTAGATAAGCAACTCTTGCTGAAACCGATGCAGTACGTTCAACCAAATTCTAATACTGCGAGAAAAAAATAGTTGTCCAAAATACAATACATTAGGGAAGCATGATATAGTGTAGGATGCACCTCTTTATACAATAAAACTAATAACAACCCATTCACACTAAAGTCCAAATGTCTGAGCGGGCACAATGAGTTACGATGATGGGTGGGGGGGGGGGGGGGGAGGCGGGGGTGATAGGGTCATCATACCTTAATGGCCACACGGTAAAAGCCTTGTCTGGGATGTCACTGTCTCATACAGGACGGCGATATCATGTCTTCGTCTTAGCTCTGTCGAGTGGGGACGGGCCAAAAAACATGCATATTTGGAAAAGCCAAAAAAATATGTCGAGTTCTTAAGAAGCTGCCACATCAAGCCTACTGCTTTGGAGAGACTGGGTCCGGAAGGGGATATCGCAAAACGTACGGAAGATACTAGCGGCAACCGACGCAAAGCGATATTTCTGAGGCAGATGTCACTGACCGTTTGTAGAAGAAACTCGGCTTTTATTATAGGCTAACGCGAATTTACCTAATGTCACCACCAGCTAAATTCGCTAAAAATGATGATGATGATAATAATAATAATATTAATAATAATAATAATAATAAGACGACGCGTTCTAGGAGAAGCTTCTAATAATGCCAATACTCTTGCTACGCATCCCAGCATTGAGAAACAATAATCGGTCATTATGCCAAATAATCAGGAAGTACGTTACTGAATCGCGGTGGAAAACACTTGCAAGTCTCTTAGACGAGTGTAATTGTAACATTATACAGTACGACACATCACTTGATACAGATCACGACAGATGGAAGATGGCAGAGCCCAAATGAGCTGAAAGTGATGTACGTTCCGCCGCACGGATCCTTCTTTCGACCGACTCTTTTGCACCATTTAACGATCACACGGAGCAGGAGTTAAGAAAGAAGCACCCCCCTCCATTAGCAGACGCAAGCGAACGCCTAGGATACCTCCAGGCACCAGTAACAACAAGAGGACACACCACATATCATTGGTTGTTGACGCCGTCCGACCTTTCGCCGTAGCATCTGGACCTGGATTAGATGGGCTGCGTCCCCGACATGCTTGACAACTCAGTACCCTCATCCGGGAGACTTCTGGAAGAAGTTTGGTTGGTGGCCTCGGTACTAAACGGCAGCCTGCCTTCTTCTTGCCTGACGACCTTTTACGGGGCAAATCTTACGGCCCTAAAAAAGAAGGACGGTTCAATCAGACCTATAGCATGTGGCCTTACAATCCGAAGGCTTGTAGCAAAGGTGGCCATCGCGATCAGTAAGGGATCCATAACAAAAGCTTTAGGACCAAGGCAAGTAGGGGTTTCTATCAAAGGAGGCGCGGAGGCAGCCGTTCACGCTATACAAGCGTACATCGAAACAGATGGTCCTGTGCGGGTTTTAGTGAAGCTAGATTTTAGCAATGCTTTTAACACAATACGACGCGACGTAATATTAGAAGAAGTAAGACTACACGTACCGAAACTCTTTCCACTTATATGGCAATGCTACAGGGACCCGTCACTTCTATCCTGGTGTGACAAAGAGCCATTTAAATCAACAAATAGAGTGCAACAAGGGCACCCACTAGGCCCCGCCTTGTTCAGTCTGGGAATCTCCAGTCTAGTGGCACGAATGAGAAGTCCATTGAACATCTGGTACCTGGATGATGGTACATTAGGAGGACCGGCAGAAGTGGTGGCCGCTGACATACTTAAGGTAATAGAGTGTGCAAATGAAGGAGGGACAATCCTCAATCTTTCCAAGTGCGAAGTTATAACGGTTGGGGGGGGGGGGAGACACCCAGGAACGAGACAAAGCACGCAAAACCATTGTTGCCGTTCTACCAGGCTGTAAGCATGTTAACCCGGCCGAGTTAGAAGTTCTTGGGGCTCCACTTAGTCCACAAAGTGTTTACAAGACCTTAAACGCCGGGCGTTGCTCCAGACACGGCCTCGTTTGTTGGCCATGCACTCACAAGCTGCACTATGTCTTTGGAGATATAGTTTAGGTTCCCCGAAATTCAACTACACATGGCGCACCTCACCGACAAGCCAATGTCCCGACGCCCTGCAAGCGTATGACGACTCTACGAGAGACATACTGGGTGAAGTCCTTAACATCGATTTCACGGACGATACGTGGCGAAGAGCAAGCCTCCTCATAAGAGAAGATGGACTGGGTGTTCGATCAGCAATAGAATTGGCACCCATATGTTACGCAGCGTCTGTGCTTGAATTCAGCCCGCTGGCAGAGGCGCTAGTCGACCCGAGTGCTCACCACCGGCTGCACATAGCTAAGCAGGAGGCAGAGTCGCTTGTCAAGCTGAAGTTGCATCCAGGTCCTTGGGAGAAACGTGTAACGCAGAGAGTGCTTGATAACTACAGATGTAAAGCTATAGCCCGTGAGATCACTGAAAGCCTTGAGTCTTCTACGGAGAAGGCAGTCTTCTTGGCCGCACGAGACACCTTCAGCTGTGGATTCCTTAGGGCTCTCCCGTCGCCACGGCTCGGCACCATGCTGGACAACGTCTCATTCCGCATGGTGTCGGCTCTCAGAATCGGCGGGTCGATATGCGAACCACACATTTGCAAGGCATGTGGATAATCAGTAGAGAAGAATGGCCTCCACCCATTGAGCTGCATCAAAAGCCAAGGTCGGGCTCCCAGGCACACAGAAATAAATGCAGTGATTCAAAGAGCTCTCCGGAGGGCGGGAATACCTAGCATGCTGGAACCCAGACTAGGACTCCATGACGATAAAAGGCCCGACGGTGTCACTATTCCGCTGTGGAAAAAAGGCAAATGCCTGGTTTGGGATGCGACAGTCTCCTGCACAGCCGCACCGTCTTATGTGTGCCACACCGCTACTGAGGCGGGATGGGTGGCCGAACACGCAGAGAAAGAAAAGTGGCGTACATACACAGAGTTAGAGTCTAGATACAATTTCGTGCCGATTGCAATGGAGACAATGGGCCCAGTCAGCAGAAGAACAAGGACATTTATTAAAGACTTAAGTGATCGAATACAAGCAAACACCGGCGATGCACGCAAAGGCGACTTTCTGAGGCAGCTGCTTTCATTGGCAGTTTGCAGAGGAAACGCCGCGTCGATATTAGGTGCGATGGGCTGACGACAGCAAGAAAGAAACTATAAAATAATGAGGATACACATTCACACCTCACAACTGTATTTCTCTAAGAAATAATAATAATAATTTACCCTTACATTAGAGACGCTCGGCCCCATCAGCTCAGGTACAGCAAAAATCCTGAAAGATATCGAAAAACGCATAGCAGAAGTTACGGGCGATCGACGCGGGGCCATGTTTTTGAGACAGATGATGTCTTTGGTCGTTTGTAAAGGAAATGTGGCTTCCATCATAGGCGCCATGAATTGATAGAAAGCGACCGGAGCAAGATAAACCTGGCATAAACGTTCATACCCCACAATTGTAATAACTGAATGATAAATACTAATAATAATAATAATAATTCACTGGACCCCCCGTAACGGTGCACACGTTCGCAGGGACTTAAATGTCATGTTCCCACCTTGAATGATTGATTACATTGAATAAATGCATTATATAATAATAATAATACTTGTTTGTATTAAACGTGTAGTAGCATGAAGCTAGCACGAGTTTCGGTGTTGTTTATCAGGGGGGCGATATTTCTTTTGTTGTGGAGGAGAGTCAAATGCAGTTACGCACTATCGCTAGTGCGGGTCACTCAATTCTAACAAATGAGTTTGCTGAAACCTGTACCCACCAAACGCACCTCCCCCTTCAATCTATATAGACTCTCTAATGGCTTAGATCTCCATAGACTAGTGCTATGGGACATATCAGGTGAGTGTTGACCGACTTCGCCACCATCAGGAACCCCGTTTCAAACTCTCGAGTGACGCAGTCATTAATGGGATCGAGTTGAAAGCTCACGTGCGGCTAACGCTCTGTACAGGGGGGAATTATAGGGAATCGTAATTGCGCGTCTAATTAGCAACGTTCGATCATGTAAGCTCACCTTCACAGCACCCTTTACACATGCAGCTGCCAAACATCTGGGTGAACACAGTTAGCATCACTGCTGTTTCAACGGATGCTAACAACTATTTGCTAACCTATAAATGATGACCTATAACAATACACCTATGCCGGGCAAAGTCAGAAGAAAAATGTGGATAGAGTCTCACAATTTGACACGACTGAACTCGGGTCTACAGAAATACACAGTAGGTTTATATGTAGGCATATACAAAATGCTTATATGTGCGCGTAGTATCTATTGGACTCAATTTCAGCGCCCGAGGAACGCATTGTTCTCTAGGTCGGCGTTTTCCGTTGCAAACATCTGTCAACAGAGTTCGTTCTCGCTTCAGCGAATTCGTAGTCATCTCGACGCAAGCGCAAAGCGAACGTCGCCTAGAATGGTGATCGGCCTGCTTCCCGTAGAAGGAAGCCATTGATGCATCCCGACCGCTATAGGTGAAATCGTTGAAACTAGTTCATAGACAAACACAAAAAAAGGTTAGCCTCTCATAGAGTGGCTTAAGTAATGCCGACGTAGACAATTGCTTCCACGCATCATAGCGAAACGGAGCTAAATTTCTACAATGGATCGTCCTCTACGGCTTGCAGACATAAGCATCCAAGCCACCTCAAATATGCCGATGCCAACCCTCGTCATGTGTCATTTGTTCTCGCTCATCAACTTGTTGTTTCGCGTTTACACGCTAGCGAGTGCGATCATCTCGAAGCGGCCGTTGGCTTGCAAGCTTTGCACGATATGAGCCGGCTTGCAAAGACAAAATTCAAGAGAGCGGCAGCGCAACGTCAGCAGCAATGATAATAATAACAACAACATCAGCACTTCAACCAGAGGAACAGTAGTCTCCGGAGTGCGCTTCAAACGCGTTTTGTAAAAAAATGTCGGAACTTTGGTTAAGAGTTTCAAGTTTCCTTCGACTTTTTTGCCGCTACGCATATCTGCAGTTTAGATGCAGCTGGCTCTGACGGGACCTTCGCTCGTGGCTACATGGCGAGCGTATTCTAAGCTTTCTAAATACACAACAGTCTTCTGCTGGATTTCCTGTTGAAGGCAACCGTCCAAGTGAGGTGGTTTATAACATATAAATTGAGTAGTTTGTTTGTTGCTCTCAGGTAAACTCGAACGTTTAAAATGTGAGGTTAATAAAAACGTCGCACGTCTGGCTTGTATAGCTTCCTAGCCCACCCAAATGTATGTTGCCATGTGTGAAACTGCTCGCCGGCGGAACGCGCAAGGCCCTCTGGACGTTTGATTGCGAATAAGTCAACTCCTGCACGACAGCTGCAAAATGTTTGCTGTACTATTTGTATGCATGCACGTAAACTGAAGCTGGTGTGAGCTTGAGGCGAAACGTCACAGTTCGCATCTTAAAACAAGTTAACCTCAAGGGACAAAGACGTACCAAAGTAGCAATTACAAGCAAATAACTAATGGACATCACTATCTAAATGGTGGAAGATGCTGCGCCTCATCGAATACAATATAGTGCAACTGAAATGAAACCACACCTCACAATCAAGAGTCATTCATGACGCCTATATATATATATATATATATATATAGAAAATATTGTGATGATTTAATTATCATTTACAATACGTTTGCACACTCGGTAGTGCTCGTCTTAATAAAAATGGTGGTAAAAAGGTGTCACGTGAGGTTAAGAATCAGCTGGCCGTGTCCTTGCTTGATGGTAGCCCCCGCTCTTATGGACCCGGTGCGAGCGGTATATCCTCAAGGTTCCTTGCAGCGTTAAAACGGTAAGATCCATAAGATTCCTCTTCGTGACGCCGAGCCCCAAGAGCGTCCTTGCAGATTCGGAGTCCCATACACCACTCATAGAGATAGTAATGGATCCGAATCTGCGAGGTTTTTTTCGGGGAGCGCCGCCCTTAGGAGCTCGACGTCATATTTGGCGATCTTCTCCTGCCGCGCTTTTGCCATATATATATATATATATATATATATATATATATATATATATATATATATATATATATATATATATATATTTAATTTTTTATTATGATTAAATACCCTGCACGCTAAATGTGTGCCTTTGGAACACATAATTTGAGAAAAATATGTGATCAAAAACACATAGTTTTACACCCGCAAAAGCTCAGCAAAACACAAAGTAATTAAGCTGAGTAAAATTCTTCCCAATTTAGAATTGGGAGACGAAAATAGAAGATATATCGATCCAGCCATTTTTATGGCGCCTGCCACGAACATGTGGAAGGACCCCAATATGGATATAGTACTCTTCCATTCGCTGTTTATTGATTTCACCATAACATTTGTGCACGACCTGGCACCGTGAAGCTGGCGAATCATGTATTTGTTGCGGTTAGCACGACAGTGCATGACATGAATGTACTTAAATGCTCCATTCTGATTGCTATAAGCCATCTAGTAAAATAAAAATATAATACCTGCTACTTGGGCAAAAAAGAAATACATTATGGCAACTATTACGTAATGGAAGCATGCATTGTCATATCACCCTAAAAATAACAAAGCTATTCCCTTAGCAAGCAAGGTGATGACAATATTTCTCGACGTCCGAGGTTCGATACTCATCGAATACCTCGAGCACGGAAAACCATTAACAGTGACATGTTCTGTGAGACACCCCGTAGCCTAGGCAACTCTATCAAGAGCAAACGGCCTAGGCTGCTCACGGAGGGAGTGATTTCGTTCCACGATAACGCGCGTCCTTAAATTATTAAGTAGGGACAGCTTGTCGGGGCTCCAGTGGGGCTACTTTAGATGATGTGGCACTCTCGCAAATACAAACCGACAAAAATAAATATTGAAAAACAAGTATCTTCCCTTATTATTGTCGTCTGTTATAGTCAGGCCAATTGCGTTAAAGACACGTATATAATATTTTAATTTAAGTCGCTTATTTGCATATTTAAGAATAGTTTTAACTTATTAAAATGTATTATTCCTTACGTAGTTTAGGTTTATTTGATAGGTTTGGATTGTTTTTTTATAATCTGTTTGAGCTGACAAATATAACCACTAGCTTTTCATCGGCGTTAATCGACTTCCCGCTGCTCGTAGGTACACATTTGTCGATGATCAGATGGATTTGACTTATAAGCAATTGTACATGGCATAAACAGTCTCACAGTTTAAGGTTAGGTTAATTCCCCTCTGAAAATACAAGCAAGTTTCGCTTCAGCCAGCGAAGGTACTGGGCAGCACTATTAAAGGTGATAGCGAGTTAGATACTGTATTGTTACAAACAAGGGGTCGGCCGCGTTTGAAAGCCGAATGTATCATCCCGTTCTGTCTCAGATAATCCTGCATAAGCCCGTTGGCTTCATAATGCTTGGGTAGCCCACTGTCCTCAGGGCCCTCGCAAGTGTATTAATAATGGCCGCATGCCTCTGACGGCGGCCTTCGCTGAGAATGAACTGAAAAACCGCATTGGCAAATGTAGAGTGAACAACGTGGCCTTCACAGGCCAGCCAGTACAAATCCTTATGCTCGGATAGGTTAGTAGTGTGCACAAAAAACATAAGTGTAAGGCGTTTAGCCAGGCACTTGCATGTCTAGCAAAAGCTGCTCTAACTCGAGCCCTAGTGGAGTCGCTCTCGGTCCCATCAATCAGAAGGCAGGCACGCTGCTTGTGAACAAAAATGACCATAAGTCTGAGAAGAGCAGTCATTTGGTCCCGCAGCTGATACGAGATTATTGGTTAGCTGCCGCATGGATGCTTCTTGGGCAGCCTCAGTCAAGTACTCACCTTGTCCGTTAGGAATTTGGTACGCAACTGCCATTATTGAGGGGCAGTGCCAGATTGCTGGTAGCCAAGGCTCCCATTAGATACAGGTAGCAAAACATTGTCGCCTAAATGAGTCGTTCAGGTCAGTCACGCAGAATGGTTTGCGCGCTCACTGTCATGTCGTTAGGGCGTTTAAGGCATTCAGTTGTGTCGGACACGTGAGTTTCTTTTTTGAGTTGTGTGTCAGCTGGGAAGCTGGAAAGGAGCACCGTAGGAGAAATGAGCTGCTATGACACCGCGCTAAGAGGAGCCTATTTGTGGCTCTGCATAACTTTTTGAGGGCCACTTCTGTAGCATGGACAGAAGATCCTCCCAGTAGTTGTAGCTCTTCTATACGTATTTTTTCACCGACTGAGAATAGACGCAGAATTTCATGCATCGAGTCAGAGTCGGCACCGTCCCCTCATTTGTTGATAAGTTACCTTCAAGGCGAGCCGAAATCTCGGGGTGAGAAGGTTTTGGTGGAAATTAGGGTTCTTGCAGCCGCGGTAGCGTCGCCCTCAAATAGCTTCGTCAGAACTCGTTAAGTAGTATTGGTCTTGGAGTTAAATTGGTTTCGCTTTGGTGGTCCCGTGTCATTATTGGATTCAGAAAAACCCAATAATTTGGGCCAGCAATCGACCATCTATTTGGTCTGTTGGAAACCGAAACCGGGTTGTAACAAAACAAAAATGGTAACAGTCATGTTTTCGACCACTTCGGCTGTGAACATAATTCAAAATGTCTATTGGAACTGCCGCTTGCATAGAGACATCGTTTCTATTTTGGCTACCTCGGGTGAGTGCCATAGGTGAGAAGTGGGTTTTTTTCCGGAACGAGGTTCAGCGCAAACCTTGTCTGGTGTATGAGAGAACACATTCCGGGTAAGGGGCCCTAGGAGAGAGAGACTTCGGCGAGAGCACTGCTGGGCTTTACCTGCGCTTTACACAATGACCTCTCGGGTAGCGAATATGTATGATCGTCTAATGTAGAGTTGTGCGTTTGACTTCCTCTATAAGCGGCAGTAGCGCTACTAATAATTGGAGGACATAGGTAATCGTTTTAGTTGCCTTAGCTAACTCGGGGCTGACCATAGAGAGCAGGTTTGTCAAAGAAACAAAACGATAATTGGGAGGCTGCGTCCGGAATCTGGAACAGGTCGAGCCTTTCTAGCAAGTCGTACACTGAACTAATTATCCTGATGTCTCGTTCTCGGTGGCTACATACTTTGACAGGAGTGTCGGTGCACCGCTTGTGTTTATTGCCGCTGCTGTCATGGTGACGTATCTGACCCTCTTTTGCACGCGTTGCCGAAAATTCACGGATTCCAAATGACGGTACACTTAAGGTATGCAAAACTGCTATCGAATCGGACTTCCCTCCTTTTTGCCTTAAGCAGGTTTCTTATTTATGGGAGACTTTGAAAAAGCTTAATTCACATACGCGGCCGTCAGCTATCAGCACCTCAGTGTGGGACTCACTAACACATTAAAACCTATATTTCCCTTCCTCTAGGCTCGGGGGGACCATTGTCGTAAACAAATGGAACGTTATCGCGGCGCCATCTTCGAGTTTGCTTTGCTCTGTGGAAAACGCCGAGTCCTGTTGGAAAGTTTATAGGCTACTGCCGAAATAGACTCTCGTCCAAGGTTATATCCATAGAGTCCATAAAGTCCTACAACACCAATTAGCGTAAAAGAAGGCATTTAGTGTTTATCCATGCGGGATAAGTACGAAGTAAGTTCGACCCTAGGCAGTTATCGCAGATCCAACCACAACAGACTTCGCCCCTTGGCTCCACATATCTTATAATTGGTCAGCATTACCCTCAATGTTTCTCTATGGAGGTAGCGATGCTGCCCCTCTCTCTCTGCCTTCTCAGGACATGCTTCTTTACTCCGCAACATCGACTGGGGCGCTAGCAAAAGCCATTGCCACAATCTACGTTGGATTCTATAGTTTAATATATAAAACTACGTAGTTTCCATTGCATCGACAAATATTAAAAGCATACAACATCTTAGTCGCGAGCTTTAGAAGATGCTTTTTCACATAATATGTGTTCTGCGGGGTTGAATACTGATAGCGTATACGTAACAGTACTGCCATAAGCGGTGCAATTGCATCAAAAATATTATCTACGCACATGCGCTGTGAAACGTAAAGCGTTGAGATCTCTCAACATTGGTTTCTAATACTGCTAAGTCATAGTCACTGGGTTTTCACCATAGTTGTGTAAGTCTTACGAGTCACTGGTTTCAAATGTAGCAGTTTTTCCTATTTGCCTTCTTTGTTTTCGCGGTAGAGGAATCTGCCCTTTGGGAGACCGTCGTAAGTCTAGGAAAATGAATTTTCACTGATCCTACGACAGAGACATAGGAACGAGAAAAAGGCACTGTAGAAGTCAAAACGGAAGGTCATATGACCTGGATGGAGAATTTAATACATTGGACGAGGATAACAAGCATGAAATGTAATGCATACATTTGAATATGGTATATCTGTATGTATATATACACTTAGCCATATGTGATTCCGCGCATAGAGCAAAGTTACGACAAAGCTGGTTGCTGGATCTTTTAAGCGAGGAAATATAAGAGCGTAAACCGCTTGACATAAAGGATTAATATTGTTCATATGCGCAGAAATGGCATGTACTTTTCAACGACAAGTATGATAATTGCACTCTAGGTTAAAACGAGCTTACTAGAGCTTAGCACTTAGCACACGACAAAATACTGGCAACAGATGTACGCACACTCTATGTAAACAAGCCGACCTAGACCTATATATATAGCTATAGCAGACATAGGCTAGTCGATGAGATTAGCATACTCTCTCCATGAGAATGAGATATTGGCTAATAGCCATGTGGTGCGCGTATGTTCCCTGCGCACTATAAGCCCTATTCTAAAATGATATAATGCTTACACAGGTGAAATATGACCTATACGATGTGCCAGTTAGCGACAATGTGCCTATTGACCGGGATAGAAGGAAGGAGAAATATCGTCCGCCCTGGATAGAATGACAAACTTATGGCCGAGAATCTATTGGTATATTTTTCAGTCAAAATGTTCTCGAATAAATAAACGATACTTTCTCAGCATAGCGTGTTACAGGAAAGGCGCTTCAACACCCTCTCAATTTAGAAGCAATCCCCGCCTCCTCTCAAGCGAGAAGATCCCAAAATTGACTGGACGCAAAATTTACTAAGCTACGCGCGAATAAGGTGAGGGATACGTTCCGTTTTTCACATGGACCTATATATATACGTATCATGTAACAGTTTTCTATCACATTTTATTTAAATCATAACGGGGTGTAAACAATTGTCCCCCACAATATATATATATATATATATATATATATAAATTTATATATACACAGATGGGCTCGCCCCCATCTTGTTTTAGGCCACTTATCTTCGAAGCACGGATGTTTGCGCTAAAAAGGGATGGATCATTACGCCCGATCGCCTGTTTCTCAGTCGTTCGCCAATTGGCAGCCAAAATTGGCTGTCATGATAATCAGGATGCTATTTCAGCAGCTCTTGGCCAGCACCAGCTAGGCTTCGCTACCCATGGAAGTACAGAGGTAGCAGTACACTGCGCCCGTGCAATCGCGCAAAGTGCCGACGGTGATAGTCAAACTGGACTTCCGAAACGCTTTTAAAAGTATCCGAAGAGACCATCTACTTCGATCCGTCAACTCGTGGGTACCCTTACAGTTTCACTAGGCTTACGGTCAGTCATCACATCTAGTCATACCGTATAGTGCTATGCAAACAGGCCCTTAGCAGGGTAATCCCTTGGGTACGCCACTTTTCTGTCTTTGTTTTAAGAAATTCGTGGATTCACTGCGGTCCACCCTTAATGCCTGGATGTATCTGGATGACGGTTTTCTAAGCTGAGACCTCCCGAGAGTACTAGACGATAATTGAAGGGTCATTGACTTTGGCGTGATTAGTGGCCTGACCCTGTACCCGGACAAATGTGAAGTTTATGCTACAGCCCACAACTAAATGGAGTTATAACATTTAACGGACCTCCTTGGCCTACTTCCTGGCTATCGCGTTGTTGACCAGGTAGACCTGGAGCTGCTGGCAGTGCCCTTGTTGCCAAATGTGATTGCAAAAGCACTAGCCGGCCGGATAGACAAACTGGACTTCGCCACAGGCAGACTATCCCAATTGGGGGCCCACTGCGGTCTGTTTCTCCTTAGATCTTGCTTTTCAGCCACGAGGTTAGCACACCTAGTTAGAGGTTGTATCCTCATCGCTTGAACTTTTACAGCCATTTAGTGATCTTAGCTTAGACACTTTAGAGGAGATACTAAATCTTCAGCGTACCGCTTTTGCAAAGGATCAGGTAAAGCTTCTGGTCTCTCGAGGCGGCCAAGGTATGCCGGGCGCGGTCATGATCGCTATATATATATATATAATACTTATTTGTGTATATATGGATTGTAACGCAATTATTCTAGGTGCTGCTCTAAACTATTTGAGAAGATTCTAAGATATATATATATATATATATATATATACGGTTTTCCAGTAACTCCTACACACTAGGGACAGCGCTTCGAGAGACGCAAGCCATGAGTGCCCATGTCTGCCGGGTGTCGTATCTATATAACTTGCTGCCTCCTACCTTCCTATCGCTCGTTGCTTTTGCCGATAGAACGTGACTCCGTAAAGTGTTCGTGGGACAGCGACGGTAGCGTGCTGGGTATCATATATCCCGTTTCAAAATTAACAAACTCTTTAGAAACGCGGCATCGGCTATGTTTTGTTGGCCAGGCACTGGCATCGCTCAGTATGCGTCAGTATGAGATCGTCGGTGTAAATAACGTCGTTGCCTGTACCGCCACCGACACTGCTGAACCGCCAGTTATGGCGGAAAACTGTGTATGAAAAGTATGGAAAAAAATTCTGCGTCTCAGCGTCTTGACGAGGTGTCTCACCATGACAAGCGGTGCTAGACTGGCTCCAAGTTACAACCTGCGCTAAGTGACGAACGTGATGTTCTCACTAGAATTAAACGCATTTCTTAAGTAGGTTGTTTTTAAAACTAGCCCACGCCGCCGCCACACTGACGTTCTCTCTAAAACGAGCCCAACCAACCATCGATTTACGCACAGCAACACTCAGCGGCATATGGTCTCATGTCTCACTCGTCTTGCGTGCCTTGCATGTTTTAATTTCCGGCTCATTTGCCGGCAAAAATATTTTATGCTCTAGGTAATACAAGCAACACGTACCCACGCACGCCAGTTGTCGTTTTAGCAACTTGTGAACAAACAAACGAAAAATGAACACCGCTTACTGCTCCACCGTTATGGCTTTGCTCGTTATACGTGTAAACGAGGTAACTGGTGCCAACAAATAATCGTGCCTATATGTATAACCAGGTAAGTGTGACTTAAACAACTACAGCGTGTAGGCCAACAACCTACGCAATGGCGCACAACAAAATATCGACAGCCAAAGCTCACTGGGTGTATTCAGGCAGCAGCAGCAACAGCAGCAGCAGCACATGTGATGGATGCGCCGATTTTGATTCCGGCCACACCGCTTCATTGAGAAATGGAGAACTAATCGTGTCAATGCTTTTCAAGATTTGGCTGCATTTACAATACAGCCAGCCGGTCGAGCTTGTCGGGAACGCCGTGACACTTTAAAATGAAAAAAAAATGCTTAAGGCGGTGCTGGTTTTATTCAATTCAATTCAGCGTTTATTTCACCACAAATTTGGTAGACAGTTAATTCCATTTTCACAAGGTGTCACAGTGTGACTTTTTGGTCTTACAATTGTCTTTAACTTTGAATGATAAGGACGTTCCGCCAGTTTCTGGGCATACAAGTATATGATAGCGTCCAATATTAAACTCTCCACAAAAGCTACAAACTGCTTGTTTTATTACAACAGATGTTGTAGGAAATACTGCAGAGGCTATCAAGGCCGAGATCGGGACACGTTCCGCACTGCATTAGTTCTGCCGGTTACCTTTACCGAACGTAACCTGTTTGACGATGCGGACTGGCTAGATAGACACGATCTGCCTATTACGATGTAGCTCAATTCGTGTTTACGAGTGCAACTTACTCGAGCACTAGACGAGGAGAAATTCTGTATTTTCTGTGCGTCCCCCAACGCTGCGAGCACTGGGAACGCCATATATCGTTGTGCCGTTTCGTTACGAAACTTGACGTTCAGAAGCCTAACTAATGTTAGATTGATATGCAATTAAATTACGCGCATTTGTTAATCGAATGCCCAAACCTCAAGCTCCACGACAAATGCTTTCATTTCAATATGAAGCAGCGATAGCTGTGGCTTGTTAGTCAGTAGGTCAAGGACGCCTTTCCAGCCGCTGGACGCCTGCCAATTGTTATTGCGTGTGTGTGTGTCTAAATAAGAGATTTTTCCGTTAAACGTACCTATAAAACTGTACTGATTGTACAGTTGATTAAGTAGCAATAATAAATACTGCTAGCCCGAATCTCTAAAATACCATACCCATAAAACACCGTGTTTATACAATATCTGTTGTTGAACTAAGACTAATTCAACTTTTACAGTATCTCCTCTTTTTGTATGTAGTTGGGAAATGAGCACGGTGAACAGGGCTGTCTAGAACGGCGACAAAGGGACAGAAAGGCAACGTACGATACCGGAAACAGAAAAACTTGCACTTCTACAAATTTTAACAAATTTAATTTATTTAAATAACCGCTATGATTTAGAATTTTGAATGAAGGAATTGTATTTTGGTTTGTGTGGAATTTCAATATACTCACACGCGTGAATATTGGATGTCCATAAAATGCTTTATCTAATCAACTGCAGGATTTAAGCGCTCAATGTCTACAAACTACAAAAACAAAAACATTGACACATAAAATGTGTGCTCATTTTTGTTCATAAACATAAAACAACGAAATAGGTTTTAAACTCAGCCTATGAGTGCCCGTGCACTCGCAAGATACTGATGACCTAGTGAGCTGACGTACGAAATACACCCTGTTAAGTATAGTGATTATTCAGAATTAGTACTAGTTAGCAAACAGACCCTTAACTTAGAGTAATTTAGATCATCTCTAACACAGTAACTTCAAAAACATTAGTGGCAAAATGATAAACATAATATTGCTTACTCCAAGAAAAAAGAAGAACAGTTACCTGACTTAGGATTGGAGTACTAGCCGAATGATATTCTCCCAGGCGGTTACCGACTGGGGTCAAGTCTACCTAGAACGGTTTGGATCTTTGAAGCGTATCTAGAAATAGTTGTATGGTACCACCTGATATGACGACATTTAGATCTGCCGGTACTAGTGAGTTTCTCGTTGTTGTTGTTGTTGTTGTGTTGTTGTTGTTGTTGTTGTTGTTGTTGTTGTTGTTGTTGTTGTTGTTGTTGTTGTTGTTGTTGTTGTTGTTGTTGTTGTTGTTGTTGTTGTTGTTGTTGTTGTTGTGTTGTTGTTGTTGTTGTTGTTGTTGTTGTTGTTGTTGTTGTTGTTGTTGTTGTTGTTGTTGTTGTTGTTGTTGTTGTTGTTGTTGTTGTTGTTGTTGTTGTTGTTGTTGTTGTTGTTGTTGTTGTTGTTGTTGTTGTGTTGTTGTTGTTGTTGTTGTTGTTGTTGTTGTTGTTGTTTGTTGTTGTTGTTGCTTCACTGTATGCTATTATATTGGCTACACTTACGTTTATGTAATAGTGCATGTAAGTGAAATCTTTCACATGCACATCATTACATTACACGTAAAGACGTACACTAAATATGGTATGCTAGCTGTTTTTACTGGTTCGGCTTTATTTTAACGATTTTTTTAGGTTTGCAAGACACTATACGGTCATATTGTGTGGAATGTCACCTTGGCTTTTGTTTGTCTGTTTGCCGTCTCTCTCTTTCTGCTATAGCCGCCTCAATTTGTAACAGTTGTAGACGACCGAACAACGAAAGGGACGATACGAGCAAGGCCCTCTTAACGCACTCGGTCGAGTTCGCGACGACACAGAGAAACGTCGAAGCAGTGACGCCGAGATCTCGCCGAGATAACTAACCAGTCCACAGACGGACACCGACAAGCAGCACACATGTACAGCTCGCCATCCAGATTGGCTTTAGGCTAACTCGCCTTTATAGGCCGTACAAAAGCCCTCGATAAGGGCCCTCATGGCCTTCTAATTAACTTAGCTTACCAGACACTGGGCTCTTGCTAAGTGTCTTTCTCTCTCTCGCTCTCCCCCTTCTCGCTCTCCCCCTCTCTCTGATTATCTCTCTCTCTCTCTCCTGAAAGCGCGGGTGACCACTGCCCCCCCCCCCTCCTGTTGATAAGCGATCCACGCTCTGTTGCAAACGAAGACCCACAACTTTTGCCGCACCACTCCACATATCTCCTCCGCCATATGCGCACCATATGTGTAGAGCCATCGCTGTTAGTGTAAGGTTCTGCAGGGTTCAAACACAATCGAGCCCGGTGGCGTGGTGGCATGCGTCTGCGCCTCGAAACCGGAGGAGACACATAGGTGCGCGGGTTCGAGCCCCACCGTTGCACATTTGTATTTATGAGGGTCCGTCTATGAAGCAATGCGAATAGCAGTCCCATGGACGTTAAGTCTTGGCTGAGAGTCAGCCCCGAAAGGACTAATTAGGGTTCAAACAGACATGCCAATGGATACTGAGAAAACTGTCAGCTGTCAGCAGCAACGCAAGCTACAGGTGACAACACAATGGCGGGCAGTGACAACAATGATGTATGTGCGAAGCGCAGAATATTGACAATCTCGAACGACAACTCTCTCTAACGAAAATGCTGTCAGTAACAGAATATACTCTGCGTCTCTGCGAGAGATTACTAGTTCGGCAACCACACATTTTGCGTTGTGTCGAGATCATGCTGCAAGCCTCGACTTATATCATCATATCATGGCCCCGCGGATCGTCAGCCAAGTAAATTGTCCCACCGATCATTCCACCATTTATTGACAACCCTGATAAGCTGTCAAACAACGCAATGGGTAGCAACTCTCCACGACAACCCGTAACGGGGGGTTCCGTGGGCTCATCGAATTCTCGCTGCTCTTTGGCTGCTCACATTTATTTTGGCTTAAACGTAAGAAAAGGCGAATGTATTTGTTGTGCTATCCTCTTCTGGCTCAAACAAAACGTTTGCCATCATAACTTATATGGATGGCACCGTTGGCTTGTGGTGCGGTGCATAGTTAACGCGCAAATCGGACCGCCAAACAATATTCTCTAAGGCATTTGTTGCTGGTTACAATCCGTTTGAGCCCATATGCCCTTTATTCGCAATTATCAACCAAACGCAGGTTATATGCGGCTTTCAAGCGGTGTAGAACGGTCAAAAGGTCTGAGCGTGCCACTCATGTTAGATGTGTGCAGATGTGATAAATCGTTTATAGGCAAGTAAGTATGAGGGTGTCGCACACAAATTTTCCTAGGAAGTGTCGGGCTAGTCGGTGGGGTACGGAAACTAAATCTGCTTTTGTTGCGTGACTTTGCAAGGGTACCTTTCGTTCAAAGCCGTTAGCTCACGATGCAGCAGTTGGTCTTTTAACAGGGACAATGGCGTGCCGCATGCACACATAAAATGCCGATGGCGTTATAAAAGGGGAAGTGTTTTGGTAAAGTAAACTTGTTAAAAAGGCCAACCGTCTCTTAGAATACGAGTATGATGGAGGCAATCAATCGGATTTGCAAGTTACGTGTATTTCACAAGCCAAATTCGACTGTTTCTTTCATACAATGGCAAGTGTCATTGTTGACAATACGGGTCACGAAGAAGTCGTGCATATACTTGAAGCGTGCGTGTTGGAGCTCCGGTATAGCTTTCAGACGAGTTTTTTTGACAAATAGAGCGCACGCTTGTTGTTGCTGTTAAAAATGCACAAAAAGCATGACGCATACACGGATATCACGACAAGTACCCTGCAAAACTTACGTCACATATACGAGTATGAAAACTAGTACAATATATATATACATATGGTGTTCAAAACGTATCGCGACTTTTGTGTTTTTTCAAAAATTATTCATTTATTCATGAATATCTATTTTGTCCCCTTCAAAGTTATCCCCATGAGATATTATACACTTGTGCCAACGGTTTTTCCAATCTTCGAAGCACTTCAAAAAACCATTTTTTTTTATCTTGTTCAGCTCCTCCTTCGATGCCGTCTTTATCTCGTCAAGCGTAGCGTAACGTCGTCCTTTCATGGGCCTCTTCAGTTTAGGGAACAAGAAAAAGTCACAGGGGGCCAGATCTGGGGAATACGGTGGCTGCGGCATCATTAGTGTGTTGTTTTTGGCCAAAAACTCGCGCACAAGCAACGATGTGTGAGCAGGGGCGTTATCGTGGTGCAAAAGCCAATTTTTGTTCTTCCACAAATCCGGGCGTTTCTGGCGGATTGCTTCGCGCAAATTGCGCATAACTTGCAGGTAATATTCCTTATTGACCGTTCTACCCTGTGGCAAGAACTCATGATGCACCACGCCCCTGCAATCGAAGAAAACTGTCAGCAAAACTTTCACATTCGACCGAACTTGGCGCGCTTTTTTCGGTCTTGGTTCGTGCGGCAGCTTCCATTGAGATGATTGAGCTTTGGTTTCCACGTCATAACCATAAACCCACGATTCGTCACCAGTTATGACCCTCTGGAGCAAATTTGGGTCGTCGCGGACAGAGTCCAACATCTCATTAGCAATGTTCATGCGATGCTGTTTTTAGTCGCAATTGAGCAATTTTGGTACGAATTTCGCGGCGACCCGTCTCATGCCCAAATCATTGATAAAAATCGAATGGCACGAGCCAATCGATATGTTTAGGTCCTCAGCAACTTCTCTAACGGTGATTCGACGATTGGCCAATACCATTTTCTCCACTTCATTAATTTTTTCGTCTGTTGTTGAAGTGCTCGGGCGTCCGGCACGCTCTTCGTCGTTCACATCTTCTCGGCCTTCTGAGAACATTTTGTACCACCGATAAACGTTGCTTCGGTCCAAGGTAGCTTCTCCGTATGCCGCAGTCAACATTCGGAATGCATCCGCGCATTTAATTTCGTTTTTCACACAAAATTTGATACAGGTTCTTTGATCCATTTTTTTGAATAGGTAAAAATCGAAGACGATCCAAAACACGTGCAAGCAAAGCAGCTGTCAACAATTAAGTGAACATTCAAAATGGCCGAGCTTGTCGGCATAAGTGAGAGACATGAGTACCAACATAACGCCACAAAAAAAAATCGAAATTCGAATATACGTAACCCGCGAAAATTCAAAAGTCGCGATAACGATTGAACACACCTCGTATATATATACACTGAAGTCCTCCAGCGACTCCAGCGTCGGTCCTTGCGCTCCGTCCAACGCACCATAGCAATGCGCGTCTGCTGCGCCTCAAGAACTGTCAGCACGAACGCACTACTCGAACTAGCCCGGCAGCTGCCCTGGGATCTTCTGGCAGGAGAGTGCGCCGCTCGCCATCTTGACGGCAATCTAAACTTTGACCAAGCAAGGGCGGCAACTCTGGATGCATAGGCGCGAGAAATCGCCATCCTACGTTCGGACGCTGCCCCAGCATCCTGGAGTCACATCCTCAGCCCTGACCTTTGCCTTTGGTTGGACGCCCCAGGGCCTCTTACCTAGTATGTCACGCACGTCCTTACGGGGCACGGACAATTCCAAACTTACCTGCTCCGTATTGGCGAGGTTTCTGCCTGCACGGCCCACTCTACGACACGTACGTCTACAGGTCCCGCTCTGATTGACCAGACGACACCAGCAATCGTTGCGTACATACTACGCTATCTTGCTTCCTGGGCGCACGGATTGTACTACGTCGACACCGTCATGAAGGAAAAGATTCGCCTAGAAGGACTGCGCCGAAACCGTTTTGCGTGGCCACACGCGCGGTCGGCAAACAGTTGAAACGAGGGTTCCCGGCAAGGGAACAATGCAATCCAGCCCTCAGGTGAAGGATCTCCACGCACCTCCTTGGGTTCGGGGACCGTGACTTGGTAGAGCACAGTTCCGAACCTTGGGGGGTGGAGAGGACTGGATTTTTAGTGAATGAGAATCTCACACTAGTTGTTGTTGATTGCCAACATTGACCGTACATTATGCATTTTTAAAACCTCCCATATTAAAAAATACGTGAACACCAAGTCGCAGTCCGGTGCGTATGCGCGTCGTCTCGTCGTCCAAAAAAGTCCCAATGCGCGAAAAGGGTAGGGCAAGAAACCAAGCTCCAGCTGCTTGACTACTAACAGCTTGAAGCCTGGATTTATCAGCAACGTCTTTGTCAATCAGGTTTGCTAATCGCGTTTGTTGAAAAAGACTGTTTAACTGCCTTTATATAATAAGGGAAGAATCAGACTCCATCTCGAGCTGTGTAAGATGTGAGACTCGATTCCAGCGGATGGATGTTATTCTGTTGAGACCTATACCCACTAGACGTACCTCCCTTCGTAAACTTCACTTTCTGATGACCCAGATCTCCTCAGAAGAGTGCTATTTGCTATCAGGAAAAGTGGCAAATGCCCTATCGAGTTATTTTGCCGGATCCGCTCACAGGTTTCTCTGCCTGATATCCTGTGCTACTTCCACTCCAAATTTCTCTTTTTGGGTCAAACCCAGGATGTACTCCGCGCTTTTATTTTCGTGATGGGTTATTCACGCTCTGAACAATCTCTTGTGAATGTGTCTAATCGCCACAGTTCTGGCCTCTTGTCACGCCTGGCACCTGACAAGTGTGTGTTATGGATTGCCTTCCAAGGCATCTTTCCAGAAAAAAACTTGCTTCTGGTGGGGCTTTCCCTACTCGGTAGAGGTATGATTAGAAGCTGCCATGGAATGGCGTCTCACTCGGCTTGCCAGTCCATATGTATTCATGGAAATAGCCTGGCAATAGCGATTGCCTCCTTGAATGCTTTTTCCACAGCCTTCTTTATCTAGCATAAGCCTGTCATGGGCGTGACCTCACAGTAGCGAGTTTCTTTTTTTCACGAACGTAATTGTTTGTTCTGCGACCTGTATGTGCAATGGTAGAACTCTCTTTTCGCCAGTTAGAAGGATGATCTTACTTTTTTTCTGAGGCGAGTGCCAGTACCGTGGTCTTTATACATTCCACCGTCGAGTGCAAAGCTTTGTTTTTGTTTAGCTTAAACTCGTCATCCGTCTTAGTCTGCTCCACGACCGCTAAGTGGTCAGCTATCAGGTCTGTTCTCGGGGGTAGACCGGTTTGTCGCAGGACGTCATCAAACGCCGGGTTTCATAGCAGTGGGCCCAGGATTGAGTCCTGTGGCACCCCGGCTTTCATCGGGAAGACCACCTTGCCGTTTAAGATGGACATCTCTTTAATAAATAAAATAATTAGCTTAGAGCCTTGGATAATAAATAATGATACACAGCTTGGACGAGATAAATTCGCATTATATTGAGCAAATACTGGACTTACCAGAGAACGCTTCGGTCACACTTGCAGCCAAACTTTGCTGTCAAGCAGTTGATTGAAGATTGCTAACGCTGATCAAACCTCCGTTCAATCGAGTCGCGTAGCGTGAATACCGCCGTCTCATATGCCATATCTCATACCAGCATGCAGCCAATTTGTTTTACCATGCATCACTGCGTATGATGGACATTGCGATACTAGCCTAGGTACAACGATATTTAGGGAACGTCTTTAACGACAAGAATCACATATGTGTTTGGTGGTGGTTGTCAACAAATGGTGTTGTCAAGTTAATCCAATATATTGCTATTATCACACTTATGGTGATAAAACAAACTTAAACAAATATCACGGTAGCACGCAGACATAAGGGTGAGTCACCCTGACTTGCGTATAAAATATATTTTCACTGTAGTAATCGAGTTTTCCAGTACCGTCACTCAGCATATTAGATAAAAAAAATATTGTATTTAATTTGAGGTCTTTTGCAAGCTTTCATTACGAAGTCGCTCCCAATATTAGCGATTATTCGTGATATTAGATAGATTTTCGTGATAGCTTGATATACTTTGATATAACTTTGCTAAGGAAGCCCGTGCTCTCTATAGCCACTAATACCGCTCGGTTATACGTCGAAGTATAAATACACCGAAGTTATTGCGTAAGAAACTCTCACGTCCGACGTTAAAATTTGTCTGAATTCTTTATGGCGCTACTAGAATGATCTCTAGTGGCTCGAGAGCACAGACAACCAAACACACGCGGCTAGCAGAAAATAGCGGTCCGATAGAACCAACGTTTAGCTCAACTCGCTACTTTGCAGAACTTCGCCCAAAGTCCGCCAAATTAAACGACCATAAAATGTTCAATCGTCCGAATAGCCTACAGACTCCTAGCGATTACTTATCTGTTGCTTTTTGGCCCTTTCTCTATCGCCGGCTTAGTTTAGATGGCCTTACAGGTCCTCGCCTGATGTCAATTACTTTCCAGCACAGCATTTGCCCTAAACACTGCCAACAATAACAGCCACCTTAGGAATGGACTCCCTGCCTTGTACAGTGTGGCCTTGAATATGAGTTGCAAAATTCTTGTGAATTACCCGCTATTGTACTATGTGCTAATAAGCCCTAATACTTACATAACGTCAAATTTCAAATTGTGTCGTTTTGTAAGCTCAAACGACTTACGTGACCATTGAGCCTTAGGACTGGTGTGCATAAACCATTAGTGTGTTTCTGGCCCCTCTGCAGGATTTACTCCCGGGCTACGGGTTTCCGCGCGTGGACGGATCTATTTTTAGTGCAAACATCATTCGAAAGCTAGTTTGGATTTATCTTGGGGCCGAATCGGGCGGAGAGGCAGGGCTTTAAGCCAATCCCCACCAAAAGCATGTTGCACAGCTTAAAACGCAAAGCGACTTTTTATTTGACATCTGATGTTATCTGAGGTCTCATGTGCGCACCTTCTGCGTATGTGCTGGCCCGATGTATGGTTAGGTCATTATTTCAGTTTTCATCTGCCAAGGACGCATGTAGCCCGGTTGGCATCTTCTACCATATTTGCAGTATGCCTAGAGGCTAGCATGACGACTCCTGCAAGCGACTAAACGTTATTTAAGAAAGTAGCATAGCAGGCAGAGACTAGATCAACACCGCGTGACATTATTAGCTATGGGAGGTCTGTCTCTTTGGGGAAATATTCAAAATTAGATGACTGATCTCATAGCGCACACGTGGTTATATTTGAGTTATTTTTATTTTGGGTCTTTAAAAATACAATTATCTTGTATGAACGTTTCAAATAATTATAGAAATATTATTTAATTGAATTTGAGATTTGACAAAGTGGTTAAAGCTAACCTCCTGTGCGTCCACACCTTGACTGCGCCGAGTCGCATCTGATAGGCTATTCAACGACGGTACTGCAGCACACGATGTCGCGTGGTACCTGGGGCATCTTTCACTGCATCTTATACAGATACATGTATCTGCAGGTGCATGAAACCCCCCGTCCCGCATAAAACGTGACGAAAGCCATAAACAGCAAAGTGCGTGAGAACGTGTCGGTTCGTTCGTCTGGCCTGTTTCCATGTTTCAGAGGTAATCGCACCCGTGCTATAGAAATCAGGATCGATCCCAGCCATTTTCCCGTCCCAAGAGCTGATAAATTGCGCATAGGCCGAAGTGGAAAGGAGCTTGAATTTACGCTTTAGGTCCTTTATAAGCAACGGCGTGTCACAAGGCAGATAAACGTATCTGTTCAGCGATGTACGATGCAGACCTAGAGCTCGCTTCAGGAATGCAGGCTTAATCCGCTCGAGCTTTTCGAGTTGCGCCGACGAGAGATAATCCCAGATGACCTGTATTCCGTAGGAGGCGACTGGCGCTACCGTCATGTTGAACAAAGACAGCGTCGTTCGTAGGAATAGTCTCGAAGGAGTTCGTATACTAACACTCGCAACCAACGCCTGGCGCGCTCTGTCCGTAATGTGCTCCACGAAGGACCGACCGTTTGTAGGGAGTGTCACTCCTAGATATTTAAAGTTGTTTACATATTTCAGGGATGTCCTGTTTATATGCAGAGCATCAGAAGCCGCAAGACGGCCACCGCGTCGGAATTTCCTGGCTTCTGTCTTGTCCATATTAATCAATAGGCCAGCCTCTTCCACATAGCCCGACAGCCTCGCCAGCGCCGGCTGAACGTGAAACCGACTTCTTTCAAAAATCACAAGATCATCGGCATATAGCAGAGTTTTCACGTGTCCCGAGTGGTCCCGAACGCGTCGTGGCAAATCGCTCATCAATAGGAAGAAAAGCAGCGGGCTCAGATTGTCACCCTGTGCTACACCCGTGGACTGAACAAACAAGTCTAGAAGGGCTACTCCGTCGTCTATGCTTACCGAATTCTCCTGCAGTATGGCCTTAATCAGCAGTAGCATGTTTTCAGGAACCCCGCATTGAGCAAGTTTCATTAAAATATTGTCACGTGGCGCAATATCGAACGCAGATTTAAAATCTACAAACACCGTAAATAGTGCTTGTTTTGGCCTCCGGATCGCCTGATGCACCTCTTGAAGCAAGATCTCACACGCGGTCATGGTGGAGTGACCTGCACGAAATCCATGCTGCTCAGGCGGGATACAGGAGCAAGCCTCAGCAGCAGCTCTTCTTCGCAATCGCCCGCCATGAGGATGCGTCATGAGGACTGCCTTTGTTCTTCGGGATGATGCTAACGAAAGCATTGCTCCAGCATGCTGGCAGACGTCCATGTCGTAGGCAGGCATTGAACAGACTCGTCCAACAAGGAAACATGTCAGCCGCATACTTCAGGTGTTCGTTACGGATCAGGTCCGGCCCAGCCGCCTTGTTCGACTGAAGATGTTCCAGCACACGCAGAACCTCAAACACCGAGATCTCGGCACCTAAAAGCTCACGCATGGCGGTCGTTTCCTCGTCCATACACAGGCATAAGATGGGACCGCTCGAGGGATGGTATTTGTCGCCGCGTACATTCTTCTAAAGTGCTCTATTAGCACATCAGAGCTGATAGGGCATGCCATCAGCCTGTCTCGCGTCAGCCCCCTGTACGGCTCTTTTGATGCCCTTATCACTAGCTTGTCCTCTTCCCTTGCAAGGTGCTGCTGACGGGCTGATTCGAGTATTCGACGGTACCAGCTTCTTACAAGGATGAAAAGAGGTCTCAATGCTGTATGCCGTCGCGCCAGTTCGCGAGTCAGTTGTAAGGCGGTGGACGCCATCTTACATGTCGCATTAAACCACGGGCGCTAGCGTCGCGGCCTCACCTCTGCCACTGATGATTTCAGGACGTCGGTTAAAGTGCAGGCATGAGAATGGATGTCTGGATCGCGAGGAACAAAGAACAAGGCTGTCAGCTTGGGGCCTAATTTGGTCGGGTCCAACGTCTTAGGAAGACCAACGTTCCTTCCGGGTGGAGCTGCCTCTTGCATGAGACACAACTCGATTCCCACAGGAACGTGCCATCTTAGAGAGCTCCCTTCGCCTAGTGAATTATTCTTGCCAATGTAAAGGGATTTTTTCGGTTGGACGTTGCTAGCAAATATGTCGATTACCGACCGCCCCATGAAACCTTCGAACGTGAAGATGCTGGTATCAGAGAGTAGACGATATCCGAAGTCCGCGAGCAGCGCGAGCAGAGTGCGTAGTTCATCCGGCTTGGCGAGGTTATATGATATTTTACGAAACAGGTAACAATGAATCATAACCATTGTTAGCCGCGGACTGTCGTTGAAAATTGCCTCTTGGAACCCTCCTCTATTATTCTAGGAATTCTCCTTCATTTTTTCAGAATAAAAGTACAATAAGTTTATTTAATGTTTCATATGTTAATAGTCAAATAATAATTGGTACTGCTACGGCATTTCTGGCAGTCCTTCCCCCGGCGATGGAAGCGACCCCACTACCGCCACTGCGTTACCACGTTGAACTTCTATGGAGATACGCTGCACCAGGTACTCCCCGGCTCGCGCATCTTTTGTCACAGCAGTTACCCTCTTTCCAAGCTCCTTAAGGAACTTGATGGTCGCCTCACCCATAGGCCCTAGCGTTTCCACGGCGATCGGCTGAATTATGTACTGCGGCGAAAGCTCCCTGTATTTCGACAATTTGCGACTTTCAGCAAGACGTGCGCTCGCGCCAGCTTCCCGACTTGTGCGCGCAATGTAACTGTTGGCGAGTGTACATGAAACCGTTGCGTCTCACACTAGCAGACGACCCCGTTCCCATGGTGCTAGGGTTTTTCCATCCGGGCGTAGAAGGCTGTTGGCGCACATACCAAGGGGCTCTTTCATTGATGGAATCTGGGCGCTCTGCAGAGCACGGTGTACGACATCGTTGATGGCGAAATGTCGTGAATGGCGACCGGCACTGAACCGGCAGGACAGCGCATGTTCCGCTGTAGCGGTAACTTTAGACCGACACAGGTTGCAGACGTGCTCTGCGCAGACAGCCTCCCCAAGCCGCAGACCTGAGACGATGCGGAGTGTGTTATTGTCCAGCATCGTCCCCAGTTGCGGCGAAGGGAGGGCCTGCAGCCACTTTCCGCTCATTGGATCAAAACAGGCCTTCAGGCGAGCTTTTCCTTTTAAATCTAAGGTTTGTGCTACAAGCGCGTCTTGCCTCTTTTTTACCACCAAGTGGTCTAGTGCTCCCTGAGTTTTTCGCTCGCGGGGCTCTCCCCAGCAAACTCGAAACTCCTCCAGGGCCTCATCGGAGGCCCTGGCCAGCTGAACTGAGGTATCTTCAACTCCAATCGAAAGTATTAAATCCTTAAATGTTGTCAAGGATCCCAAGTAGCACGATAATGATAACTCCCTAGCACGGCGAATCCCTAAGCCCCCCGCGCTCACAGGAAGTGATGCCTGGGTCCAGGATGCAGATCTCAGGTGAACGTTGAGTACCCGTTCTAGTTCCGTACGCAGAATGTCGTCGAAGTTGTCGAGAAGGTCGGTCCTTTTAAAAGAAGGTGAACAACGCAAAATATACGTCAAGCGAGGAGTGGAGAGACTTTGTCGCAAGAGGTATAACGCCGGGTGGGCATCTAGGGTTTGAAGTCTGCTGCACCATCGGCTGACTTCAACAAGTTTTTTGCGCAGTACACCCTCCAGCGCCGCATCGGTAAGGGGGGCTCCCAGAAGCTCGATACTGTCATCGGCTGCTAATCGAATGTCGGGTAGTATTCCCCGCAAGCTTGAAATAGGCTCGTCGCGGTGCTCCTCTGACAGTAGAAAGAGCTCGCATTTATTTGCGTTGAGTGTTAGGCCGGAGCACGCTTGAAATTCCTGAACAGTCTTGATGTCTGCCTGGATCGTTGCCAGGTCACCTGCCAGCGTTGCGTCATCAAGATACCACGGTCGAAACGCCGATCGAAGCTTTGCCTGTAGTTCCGCGATAGCGATACAGAAGAGGGCTGGCCCACACGGGTCGCCCTGTTGTACCCCACACATCGACTTGAGCGTCTCACCTTGCCACAGAAGATTAGTGGGCAGTCTATACATCTGGTATACAGCTGGGTAAATAGCGGGTATCGATCTTTTTACAGCATTGAGTAAGTGATCTCGACGAAGCATGTTAAAGGCGTTTTGAAAGTCGAGCTTGACTAAAGCTTTTCTTAGCCCTCTGTTCGATTTGATGAAAGGGGCGGCCGCATGCACAGCCGCTTCTGCTCCTCCTTTTATCCCGCACCCTAGTTGCATGGGAGCCACTAGTTCGAGAATAGCCGTCATAGCTTTCTTCAATAAAATCTTTCCGACCAGTCGACGCAGGGTAAGCCCCACGGCGATTGGCCGAATACCACCGTCCTTTTTTCGTAGAGCGATTAATGTTGCGCCGTAAAAAGTAGATAGCGTGAACTCTGGAAGTCGCCCGTTGGCTGCTAGAATAACGAAGTGACGTAACGCTTGCAACAGGGGGTTGCTATCATCCTGGCGGCAACCTATGAGATCTTTCAGATGCCGAGGGCGAAGACCATCCGGGCCGCCACTAGAACTATTTGGAAAACTTCTAATGGCGATTCGAATCTCTTCAGTCGTGACATCAATTTCAGACGTTGGGGGTACCGGCGTCGGCGCCTCGGGGTACGCTGGATTCGTGGGGTGTGCGGAGTGCTTTTGCAATAAACTTGCTCTAGTATTTGCGTCAATTGGGGCAGTCTGATCTGTAGAAAGCAGGGTCCGAGCAGCAGAAGAGACGTCCCCCTGGGACAGCTTTGACTGCACAATCTTTGCTCTACGACTGGCGTCGTCAGTAGTTGTAGCTCGCGAAGGTCGTCCACTGGTTACGTGAGGATTATCTTCCAGGCGTGCGCCTCTGCGAAATCTAAGTAAATTTTCTCGTAGGACCGAGGTGAGCGTGCGCCCCTTCTCCTTTTTCACCGGTATACTAAACATCATTGTTGGAAATTCTATCAGCCGTTCCCAGCTGTGCTGGCTGGCCACCGAGCACGCCTCGTTGATAGTCTTTGACAGTTCGACGGCAACATTTTCTCTTAAACTTCGGGGAATGCACGATATCATCTTTACTTTGGACTTGATAGCGGCAGCCTTTGATACGTACGTTGGAAAGCAATTTCTTGGCGGGTTTGCTTGAGAGTGTGCGTTGGTGACGGAGAAGCGATTTGAAGGATGTGTCGACGTGGCGTCAGTTTGAGCTGTTGCTTGTGGTTGACCTGATGAAGTAAGCCAGCGCCTTATATCTGATTGACCATTTAACATGATGGTGTTTGCGAGTTTGTCCCCTCAGGCTCTCCAGTCAAAACTCGAGTCCTCGCACTGGACTCCGCCGAAAGCAGCGACGCTGGCGGACTCGGATTGAGTACAGCGTTAATGGCCTTCTCCAATTGTTGGCGTAGATTGGAGGCTAGCGGCTTTGCAGAAGACGCCGAAGATTTAGTCAGCGACTCATGTGTGCCGAGCAGCCCCGGAAGGACGGATGAGACCACCTTTTCGATGATCTCTCCAATTTGCACCATAATTGCGTCGATTATTTGAGGGATGACCTTTGCGGATACCGCCATGACCATTGCGTCTAGGCTATGGCCATCTGCCGTATCGCTTGTGGTCCTGGCCGCCGTAGAGACTGGTGCTGCTGGCCCAGTTTTGACTTCGGCTGGCGAAACCCTTGTTTTCTGCGGTACCTTGATCCCATTCTGTACAACTGCAGCGAAACTGCGTCTGCTAAATGACTCTGACGGTTGAATCTCTGCGATTGGAGCACAGAGTTTAACTGGCGCGGTATCCGCGTTTTGCTGAATTACGCGAATAGCTGATTTCTTAAGAAGCTCCATGCGATTTAAGCGATGGGGACACGATCCCCAGGTGGCCTCATGGCCGCCCTTACATAGGCAGCATCGCGCTGCGTCTTTGCAATCCTTTCGCAAATGGCTAGTAGACCCGCATCGTCTACAACGAGGGGCCTTCAAAGGACAGTCAGGCTTTATATGATCTAAACTGTAGCATCGATAGCACTGTAGAGGCTCCCGGTAGAGAGTAACGCCATGGGTTTTAAGGCCCAAGCGAACCTCCGTCGGAAAATTATTGCCTGAAAATGTCAGGATGACACTGTCCGTCGCCATGACGAATCCGGTTCTGATGTTCTTGGACCGGACACGAATAGCATCGGTGACGCCGAGCGGCCCCAAAGCATTTACGATTGTTGCCTCAGTTAGCGTGGGGTGTACCCCGTATATTTGTCCTTTCAGTGTTGATCTTGAGCCACTAGCCCTGGCGCTTACAGCCACCCCGCCTAGTGTCTGCAAGCTGAGCAAAGTGGCCCGGTCTTCAATGTCTTCTGCAACGATAATTAGTTCCCCTGCTCGAGAAAAGCGCGGTTCTTCTACCTTGCCTTTAATATGCTTCACGATATCGTCACATACAGCATTAAAGTTTGACTCCAACATGTTATCTACAGCAGAGAAAATGATTGCCTCGGCTCTATCCTTCGCGCAAACAGTTGGGATGTTATTCTGTATCGTAACTGGATTTGCAACAATTTTCCCCTTTGGTCCGACTTTATTCCACCCTTCGTCGGATTCATTATCGAGAGGAGCGCCCTCCACCGCCACTTTGTTTTTTCCCAAAATGATAGTTCTACAGTCCTCTGCTTCCTTGGCGCCGTTATCATCTGTATCAGGCCCCGCATCATCTGTGGATACATCCTCAGCATCAGCACATCCCACTGCCGTTCGCGTCTTCGCCGGTTTGCCACTTTGTAGTGGGCTGTTTGTCGCTCTCTTAGAGGGCGCTGCCCTTCCCCGACTTTAGCAGCGGCCACACTATCTCCAGGGTTTCCCCGCCTCTCGCCACTTGCGTCGCGCACTCTCTCCGTTCCACAACCGACCGAGACAGACGTGTCAACGATGCCGATGCTGGTGCCACTACCACCGTTGGACCCAGCAGAGCCTCGAACACGTATTTGGTTGCCTTCTGCGTCTTCCTCTCCACATGATGCACCGGCGGTGTCGGCAGCCGGCGATCTCGGAGGGGGAGCGGCGGGCGGAGGTGAACGTTTCACCACCATGTGTACCGCTGATACACTAACCTGATGTTTAGCGCAGCCAATAGGCGAGCAGACGACGTAACTTCCAGCTGCCACAACAGTTGCTGGTGGTGATAGCGACTGCCGTTACAGCTGTCAAGGTTCCCACTGCTATGTGTTGCGTGGCCGGCTGACGTGAAAATGTCAATGTTTGGATGATGATGGAGATGATGCTGAAGGTGTTTCGATGATGATGGTGAAGCTGTTCCAATGATGATGATGCTGAATGAAGTAACTAATGAAAAAGGCTAAGCACAGCGATGATAATGATGACCAGGATGTAGAAGGTAAGGATGAAGATGAAACTAACGATGATGGTGAAGATAAAGATGAAACTGACGATGAAGGTGATGATGCTGACTGTGAAGTGCTGATGATAACAAAGGGTCGTAATGGCGACAGAGTGCTGGCAGGTGATTATGGAGTTGAGAGGTGATGATGATGATGATGACAATGAGGTATACACTGCACGTATAGTTAATACACACCGAAATTAGCAGCAAAGTTTCACGCTAGTCGACTCCTCTGGTCTCAAAGGTTGCTAAGCTCGCGAATGTCTATGGATTTCTGCACTAAATTCTAAATTTAGAGATACTTTCCAAGAGCCACACACGAACACGTCCGCACCGGTGGGAACGTAAACAACAACTCTCCTTAATTATATCGCAGTTTTTGATTACAAAGCGTACCTACAAGGGCAACTATTTATTATTATTATTATTACGGCTGCTCAATCAACTTTTGAGGGTGGAACATCTAATCTACAAAGTGGCGCCAACAGTTAGTTCAACAAGAATGAAAACGATTTTTCCCTTGGAACGGCAAGGCATGAGGAGTTGACAGCCACGGCAAAGCCAGCAACAGTTCTGTTTCACAGGAGAAGCAGTAACAGCAATGCCTAGCGAGTTTCAATGTTCGTGGTGTTTAATCACGGAAGCAAGCTAGACCGCGCTGCTCTTTTTTGCCCCCAAAGTTCTCCGCGTCGGCAAAGAATCTCAAAGAGGGCACAGACTGGCCAGCGTTGTCAGGGAAATAGTGGCTTTTTTCGGAGGTGCCGCTTTCACTCGCGTGGAAGCCAAGGGTCGGGGCAAACGTGTAATGACGGATGAAGCTCGCGTTCCGATTGCTGCTGACAAGCTCTTTATGAATTTCTATGGGCGGAGCGTCACTAGAGTCTTGTCTTCCGACAATACGATTGCGTTCGTAACAGTCGGTTAGTAAGATGATGGCAAAATACCATCCTGCTCCTGCAAGGGACGTGGTGCCACCATTCTCTATCTGCTTGCCAGCGGTCGGGTAGCTGTTGGCTGCACTCTGCGTAGATTAGCCACAAAGACCCTGCTTTCCCAAGTCGATGTGGAAAACGCCACTGATAATGGGGCGGAAATAACGGTTCACACAGCTCACATCATTCTCAAAAACAACAAGAAATGTTGCCTCTAAAAATTAGACTTTGAAGATGCTTTTAACTCAAACAAACGGGGGCACCTCTTAACAGAGCTTTTCAAGCACGCCCTGGCCCTTTATTTAATGGCAATGATGCACCAGGCGTATAGTAGGCCGACTCTCCTGATGTTCGGTGAGATTTTACTAAAGGACTAACCCGAAAATGCGGTATGCACACGCAAACACCACCGCAGGGAACTCGCCTGCCAGTGTGGGCCGGTAGTGTAGGGCTCCAGCCCACTAAAAACCAGTCATGTCCCATTTCCCGCAACCGATCAAAAACCGCATAAGCATAACTTAAAAGGATCAAAGGAGGAGATTTGTTTAGGAATTTAGCTATTCCGGGATGCCCCGCGGGATGATGTCATCTAGTACCGATTTTTTCTCCTTGGCGCGCAGGACGTTCTCCACAGTGCGAGCAAAGCTGGTCCAGTCGTCACGTGATTTATATATAAGCTGTATGAGCGTTCCAAGTATGTCGTCGTTAGCGCTAGATAGACCCGCACACTGAAAGGCCTATTCTGGGCACCACAGCATTGTAAGTTCAGGCGTGTCCTCGGTTTCGCTTTAGCAGTACTTGCAGAATGGAGATGTGGTTTTCCCATTTTCGAACAAGTATGAATGGAGGTCACCGTGTCCGTTGAAGACCTGAGTCATGTAGAACGTCAACTCGCTATTTTGCCGGTACACCCAGGCCCTGATATACGGGATCAGAGTCCGTACACGGTACCCAGGCGCTCCGTCCTAAATGCAGTCCCATTCGGTCTGCCAAGTGTCAAGAGATATGTCCCTTTCCTTTGCTTTATCCTTTCCCGGGTCTTGCCACAAGCGGCGTCGCTCATTTGCTTTCAAGCTCCAGGGGACTGTACTAGTCAGAACAAGGATGGCCGATGTGCGAACTGTTCTATAGGCCATTGTGATCCGCAGGGCAGCCACTCTTTAAGCTTTGCGTAGTGTTGCCTTCTTGCTGGTTGTGGATAGTGTGGTTGACGACCACACAGGAACTCTGCAAAGCATTGCACGCGGTACTCTACCATTGATTCTATGTTTTTAGTCAACGTGCTGACCAGGCAAATTGGCTTGTAGAAGTTAGTCCTTTTTGAAATGAGTACCAGAGCCGCTTTCTTCCAGGCCAGGAGAAGCAGCCGCTGCAGAGTAGTCTACATTCGCCACCACATCCAGGAACTTCTTAAAGGGTATTTTTGTGACCGAGACCAGAATGCCATTAGAGGCTGGTGCCCTACCGGCCTTTAATCTTTCCCTCGCAGCGAGTATCTTCGGCAAGGTTACCTCCGGGATATTATCTTCGGCCGCCACCACTTCATACACTGTCCTGTCAAATTGAGAATGTTAAGGAAAGGGCTTGCTAATTTCGAGAAGAGTTCAATCACGTCATCAGCCGGTTGTCAGCAGAGAAACGTAGCGGTTTCTCTTGCGTTTAGCCTGCTTCTGCATCAGTACGTGAAGCAGGTGACATCCAGGGTCTATTTTTTCTTCCTTGATGATAGGACCCTTCTTGACAATGATCCTTCGGTGTTACTCAGAAACGTCAAGAATGTTAGAGCGTAGGAGCAATGAAGCTCAACCCTTCTAAATGAGACTCATAAGCCACCAACAAGGCGCCGTTCCGATCTGGGAAGCGCGTCAGTCTGGTCGTCCTCCTGAGGAACAGTTCACTAGGCAGAGGGAGTGGGATTAAATCGCCACCCAGGCTAGAGCACCACATTGTTATAGCGTTCGGTCTTGGCATTCAGTCATCTGGTGTTGGCGTTTTGGGCAAGGATGCAATAAAACTGTCAAAAGAGCTTGGGAAGAAGCTTTTTGAGTCCATAACCAAGATCGACCAAGTTCCTCCGACAGAGGGTGTCATTGGAACTTTAGAGAGGCAACGCCACTAGGGTGTTGACTGGTCACCGACACTAGAGCAATAATAATAATAATGAAAGCAATATTGCAACTATTATATAAGTAATATATTAGTATTTGTAATGCATATACATAATGATAATAAATAATAATAATAAAATAAAAATAATAATAATAATAATAATAATAATAATAATAATAATAATAATAATAATAATAATAATAATAATAATAATAATAATAATGATAATAATAATAATAATAATTTCCAAAATAAATATTATTATTAGAACATTTTACGAACGAGTTTTTCGTTCGTAACGCTTAATTTTCACGATGCAGTTAGTGTAGAGGGCAAACAGTTTGTCGTTGACATAGGTATCTACACCTTAGCCTTCTTCAGCCTACCGCTTCATTTTATTACGTCAAATCGTGTCACGTGTCATGATCAAACCGAACCGGCAAAAATCTATTTTCAAAGCAGATTTCGGGACAGCAATGCTAACTCTTGTGACATGTGATGTCTGGCACGGATATGACAGCTACTACAAGTGACATATGGCAAAGGGATACGCCTCTATATTGGAAACGGGAGTGAAGGCCAATGCTGACCTATGTAACGGTACCTATAGAATGAAGCCCTCCGCCCCCCCCCCTCCCCACCATACCAGGACACGTGAACATATAACGGTCGAGCTATTTATTATTGCCTTGCATTCGAACTGCGGTTGAACGGGCTATATTGGCTGAATTGGATTTCGTGGTTTTCTACTCGGATGGCTCGAACACCGTAGTAGCGTGCTATTAGCTATATGGTATGTGCAGAACAAATATCAAAGGTGAAAAACGCTAACATTCTCGCCATGAGACAACAAAACAGACATTTTTTCATTAGAAGAAAAAAAACAAATGAAAACTGGGAACGCTTGCTTTTTCTGCTCGGGACAAGGTTATATATCAGCCAATGTGTTGTTATCTCTTGTCTTAATATGCTGTCAAACTAAATGTAGCTAATACCACGATGGGGAACTTCAAAAACATGATATGGCGATCAATCGGACTTTAGTGTTTACGATGGCTTTCTTCCGTTGTCTAAAAAATTGAAAAAATTCAGCAAAAGCGTTGCACTCTTTACGTCCCATATTTGGTCGCAATGACATTCGGCTGTAGCTTGTCATTCTGGGTCGTACACGTTGCTACGATATCGATTATCATTCTTACATACAAGCACAGATGCATCGATGGAGGGAGTCATATCCGTTTGTCGATGTTTATTCTGTTGTATACTATTTGCATTTGATATTCTTTGATGGCTAGGTTGCTGGGCGTAGGTATTACCCGAAGAATACTTTGCTCGGCGTAGGTACTACTCAAGGAATTCCTTTTCGATGAATGACTGTCTTCCTTGGACTCTACAAGAGAACCGCTGCGCAATCTAGTTTTACAAATCGACTCCAATTGAAAGCAGGTCGTTCGTCCCGCCCTATCTTTGTTACAAAAGCCAAACAGGGCCTTGATGATTTTTACCCAGTTTTAACGTGTCGCTATACATGCGCCTTAGAGACATTGAGTGATCAGTCATGTTACACGATTGTAAAACAATACTATCAGTTTGTATCAATTTATTCACGGTGAAAATCCAGGTGTTAGTCTAGATAACAAACAAAAACTCAGTGTTGTCCTTGGAACTGCGTAGTTGCTTAGATGCGATCGTAATTTGCCTGTGAACAAAAGCTGCTATTCGACTTATTACCGTAGCTCTTTAACGCTATTCGCCGAGGGCTTATCTTTTACTACGAGTGGGTTTTGAGGAGTATCGATTAGAGGGGCCATATAGCCAGTGAGCGCCTCCGAGGTGAGTCTTTGAGGCGATAAGCAAGCCCAAAACCCTTGCCTCCTCAGGCCCCTGACAGACACACTTAGCACAAATGTAATTATTTAAAATTATTTGCTTATTCACTTGTGTAGATCGACAGATCTATTGGTTGGTAGAAATTCGTATATTCTCACAGCTGCGTGATGGCAACGGTACCTGAAAGTGATTATCAATCAGTGAGAGCTCTAAAACCACGTTTTTTTCTATTTACCGTAAGCATATCACCCTATTGCTGGAGCGAAAGCATCATTAGCCATCTAACTACTACTGTTGACCTTGCAGAAGGTTTGCCTTTTTGCGTATGGCTTCTTTGTCGATTGCATAATTATTGCATCGTTACGTCTATACCCGTCTAAGCATTCGGATCAATACAGGTATGCAAACAAAAGTGGATAATGTTTAGGTTTGAATTGATATATATATATATCGAATAAGGTCATTACGTTTGTGCACACTCGTGCTACCTAGTACGATAGGCACATATTTACGCAAAATACCTTATTTAATAAACTCACAACTACAGAGGGAGCCCGTATCAAGGGTACTACTGGTGTAGTTAGTAGATAATACTGGAAGCAATAAAAGCAGTGATAGTTGTAATGATATGGATATCAGATGGAGATCAATAATGGAGAACACGTTACGTACAACTTGGTCGTTTTTATTTTATCGTCAATAGCTGTATGGATATGGACGTTTTCTTATACAGGCGCCAACTTACGTTAAAGTTCAACTTCCCGCCGCCACTGAACGGCGCCGTCTGGACTCGTCCAATTGTCGGCGGTGACAACAGGCAACAATTGCTACTAATTATTAATACCTGCAAGCACTAATTAACCTGCAGTTCCACACTGGCCCTCCCAACCCCCTCCTCCCCATCAATCCGATGCCCAGTGCCCCCCTCTACATACATACATACATACGTACATACATGCATGCACATAAGTTCCGTCGAATAGTCACCGTACTCATCAGCCAGCCAATCTGCCATCGTGCTAGGCATACATACATTTTTCATAAATACACAAACACACACACATCAATGTGTTAACTTTTGGATGGGTCTTCGTTCATCTCGCGATACGGTTACGTTCCACCAGGCTTCAGTGGCACCAACAACAACAACAACAACAACCGCCACCACCACAAAAACAACGACGCCGATCTGTGTGTGCACTTTGGGGCCGGGACGTTAGATCGATCGGTAGTAATCAGCAACATCGTTTCAGCATCAGTAAGTCATTAGCCAGCATTGAAAATCCGTTCATAGCACAGCGAAAGAAGTGGACGCACCATTTCTGTATGACGGCTGTGCAAATGACGACCCAATAAGTAAGAGGCTAATGAAATTGAAATGGCCTTCTTGGCAATCTCACAATCTCGGACTCCGCGGGGGCACAACAAGATGGGGTGCCGTGATCACCGTCAGCGCCCGTTGGTGCTCACCGCCGTTATCGTTGCTATTGTCGGCAGCGTCATCGTCGTCGTCGTTATTGTTGTTGTTGTTGTGTTTTTGTTGTTGTTGTGTTTTTGTTGTGGTTGTTGTTGTTGTTGTTGTGTTTTTGATGTGGTTGTTGTTGTTGTGTTTTGTCATTATTTGTTTTTTCTTCAAGACAAACTTGAGCGATGTCAGGGACGCCGGCCGAGTGTGAACAATAATCTTACATCTCTTTGATTGATTGATTGCTGTACTAGCAGCACTTGTCGTAGGAGTCAATGTTGTAGCGATAGGGTCTGTTGTTGGAATAGCAGCAGAAGTAGCAACACGTTGAATACGTTGTACCTTAACAATTCTTAGCACGTCGTTCACTGAACGTCTCATACTTGTGTGTATATAATAACTATACTTGTTCTTGCAGACGGTGGCGTCAAGTAAGCGTGTCCATAACGTGGGCATGGCCGTGGACAGGCAAACGGAGCATCGTACGTTTATGCGATAGTAGTTTGTATTTGTGTCGGAACAACGGCACCGTCGACCTTGTAAGATTCCTCGATGTCTCTAGTTTTCCAATCCACTGTTCGACTTTTGTCTTGTCACGAGCATTGGTGCAGTATTCAGACATTTCCGCACGCATGGCTCGATCCTGACCAGCCAGCGGTCAGCTTTCGAGGTCATTACTCCTACCGGAATTGCTCTCGAGTTGATACGCCGTAGGTCGTGTCCCCAGCACCCGGGAAGCACGGGTCGAATCGATGGAGAATTGCGGCGCAGCCTCCAACCAGATAGACCAAGTTTTGATTGACGCATCTTTACAGTACTATCGACTTTATCTGCGAGGCCAACTTACGCGTTTCTTTCCGTCTCTTTCCTTCTAGAAATTGAACAAGGCAACCTCTCAACGACGGGCAGTCATCGCATTGATTAATTGCTCGGCGGTCATGTCAATAACACTTGTACAGGCCACGAACACACAGTGAACAGTACGCACCAGCCATTACACAACGAGGGCTCCGTTTGGCACCACTTAGTGTGACAAATTATAGATACTAAGTACCGCCCTTGGGAACAGTTCTATACAGTCTAGTGATCATTTGGACTATTTGTCTTCTTCTCTTTGTTATGTAAAATAGCTTTCAGTTAAGTTTTCAACACTTCTTAGGTGTACTACGTACAATATTAAATGCTGTTCCCAACTATGTACATTATCGCTATACGCGTATAACCTATAGTAGAACATTTCCTTATAACTATTTTTTTGTGATTACAATAAATCGTGCTGGCCTTTAATCCATCTAGCTCTTATCAAGCGGCCTACCTATTGGAATATATATATATATATATATATATATATATATAAACCTCTGTTTCTCTGGGCGTGTCTTCAGTTGTATTCAGTCTGGTGTTGTGAAGACTAGGTTGCAGGTTGCGTATAGAACAAGTTAAACATGAACAGCCTACGTCTTCTGACCAAAAGCCAAAAATATCCAAACTAAATCATGTTTCTCCCAAACAGCGGTCTAATACCGGCCGCTGTGGTTGTTAGCTCGGTGTGGGCGAATTGTGCTTCAACGTTTAAAGTTATCCCCTCTACGCTCGAAGGGATTGTATTAAAATGATTTTTAGTTTCTGTGTGTGGTTGTGTGTGTGTGTGTGTGCTCTATCGTTTAAAAAGTTGACCTGAATGTATGACCCGGCGCCGTCGGCAGAGGATCTTATGAAACGCGTTGCGAAAGTCGGGACTGAACAGCGTATAAATAATCGGATTGAGCATCGAGTTGGCGTAGCCTAGCCAGAGGAATAACGATGACACGAGACGGGGAACCTCGCACGCCTCCCCGCACAGCGCCGTCAGTAGGGCCAACACGAAGAAGGGCAACCAGCAGACAACGAATACGCCCGTGATGATGGCCAGCGTCTTGGCGGCCTTGCGCTCGCGTTTCGCCTCGAGCGACTCCTTCGACGAGGCTGTCCGGAACGTGCGACTCACCCCGCTGTGGCCTCCGCCGCCGCCCTGACTGTGTTGTTGTTGGTGGTGGTGGTGGTTGGACTGGCCCGATACCGCCACCCCCGGGGCTGGCGGCGACAAAAGACCCGACGGAGAGCTTCCCGTCGGAGTTTGTTGTTGCTGCTGTTGTTGTTGTTGTTTTTGCCGTTGATGTTGCTGTAGCTGTGGCTGTTGTCCGTTGGCCGGACTACTTTTGTGTACTATTGTGGTTGTCGAAACGGCCGCGATTGGGTCGCCCGACAACGCGGGCCCGTTGACGACGCGCCCATGATCCATCGTCGACGAGTTTGAACAGTGGTCGATGCTGCCGCCGCCGCCGCCGCCACTATGGTTGCCACCACCGACTTGGATGACGGACACTTCGTAGTTGGCGTCGGGGTTGTTTTCGTTGCCCCCGCTACTGCTGCTGCTACAAGCTCCACCGGCACCCCCACCACCACCGCCCCCGCCACCCCCGCCGCCATCCGAAGGCAGGGCCGACGTGAGGCCCGAGTTGACGCTGACCGTAAGCGGGACCTTCGAGCCGGGCTTATGCCGGATCCGCCGCCGGGCCACCTGGTAGATGCGCCAGTAGAGAAAGAGCGTGAGCGTGAAGCGGCACGTAGAAGCTCGACGCCGTCGCGAAGATCTGGTACGAGGCGTCCTGCGACACGACGCAGATGTGGTTGGCGATGCGGCGCTCGAAGTCGTCATCGCGCCAGCCAAGGATGGGCGCCGACGAGATGACCAGCGACACGCCCCACACGAGTAGGATCATGTTGCGGATGTTGGCGCCGTTGCGCCGCCGCACGTAGTCGACGCTCGTCACCGTCCGGTAGCGGTCCCACGCGATCGCCAACAGGTGCAGGATCGACGCCGTGCAGCAGAGCACGTCGAAGCACGTCCACATGTCGCAGAGTAGCGCGCCGAGCGGCCACTGCGAGCGCACCTCGTCGACGGCGGCCAGCGGCATGACGAGACAGGCGACGAGAAGGTCGGCGACGCCCAACGACAGCACCAGATAGTTGCCGACCGTCTGCAGGTTGCGCTCCATGAAGATGGCTGCCAGCACAAACACGTTGCCGATGATCGTCGTCAGAATGACGCCCGCCAGCAGAGTCGACACGAGCAGCTGAAACAGCAGGCTAGGGCTCCTGGAACGCTTCGTCGCCCCCACCGCCGCCTATGCCTACGCGGCCCATCAGGCCGCCCAAGCCGCCACCGCTGCTGCTGCTGCTGCCGGCGGCCTCTGTTGTGAACAGAAGTAGATCGCTGCTTCCATTCGTCGTCACTAGCCCCCCGGCCGTTGTCACAGAGGTCAGCCATTGGCCGGCCATGCCACCGGCCGCACCCAGACGGCCGCCCATGTGGCTGCCACTGTCGTCGCCACTGCCACTGTCCCTGGGACCGACGAGCCCCCCGCCGCTAGGTGGTGCGCTATCGTTAACAAGCGCTGCAACGATGCTCGTGAGCAAACCGTTGACTTGTTTCACTGGAACGAGGACTCCCTTCGGCAGCATGACCGGCATAGACGGCGTAAGTAATGATGCGGATGATGATGCTGTTGCTGCTGCTGATGGTGGTGGTGGCGCCGCATGAGATGACGTTGTGGTCGCTGCTGCGGCTACCGCGATAGCCGCCGCCATGTTGTTTTCTTCCCTCCCCTTTGGTTCTATGCTTAGGATAAATGTTTGATGCTAGTGTAGACGTTGTTGTTATTGTTGTTGTTGTTGTTATTGTTGTTGTTATTGTATCTGTTATAGCTGTTATGCTTTTTGTTGTTGTTGTTGTCGTAGCAAATTCCTTGTTCCTTGTGTACTGTAGTTGTTGTTGTTCTTTTCTGTGCAACGATCACTTCTTGTTCTTCATGGTACATCATAGCGCGCTCATCCGACAACAATCTGTTTGCCAACGACGCAGTGGTTTCAAACCTATTCAGTTGTCGGTGGCCTACTCCCTCTCTCAAGCACTGTATTTAATCATACACATGTGTATATAGGTACTAGAAATATCGACTTCTATTACATTCAGCTTACATCATATCGTTAGACGTATCTAGCGTATTCGGCAAATTGTTTGCGGTAGGCCCTACAACAAGACAGAAAGCTCCCAATTCCAAACAGACAAACTCGCAAAAGCGCAGTTGAGTTGCCAATCACTTATCATTGGCGCAGCATAGCTTTGCCTATATATTTATGTCGTGTGTAACGTTCGAGTCACTTGCTGGGCTAGGCAAGTTTAAATGCGCCGGCTACTTTGATTAGTTAACTTTCACCGCAAATCGACATAATACTATAGGTTAAAAATGTGGGCTCCGAACTGCGTGGCCTGACACGCGCACGCCAAAGTACGCATATACGTACAGTAGTACTCTATTTACACTGTCCGCTATGTTGCCACATACGTCGGCATACGTATATACATGTATATCTCTCGTTGTATATGTACAAGGATCGTTTATTCGTTACAAAACGCAAGCACACATCTTCTGTCACGTATTCGGTGTGAGGTAAACCGAGGTGTTTCCTATTATCTAGCAACAGTTTCTTTCGACGCCAACTACTACCAGTCGCCAACTACCGACGCAAGGCTTTCGTTAATAAAAGCGTTGTTTGCTGGTTCGGCGTTGTTTTTTTGTTGCTATCGTTGTGGTATTATTGGCTTCTATCATCGCTGACGTTCTTGTGTTTTTGTTGTTGTAATATTAGTTGTTGTTGTTGCTGCTTTTATTGTTGTTGTTGTTGTTGTTGTTGTTGTTTTCGTTGCTGATGTTGTTGGTATCGTGGTATCGCCCTCGTCGTTGTCGCTGCGGTCACGTAGTGATACAATGTGAGTATCATCCACGTCTGGTGCATCCGGTCATAGAATGACTCCTCGATGGGGTGCAGCGACATGCTATATCAAGCCTTGACGAGAGTTTCAGAACCACTTGCCTTCGACACGAGTTTCAGGACCACTTGTCCTCGACAAGAGTTTCAGGACCACTCAGGACCTAGAACGGGCGACGCCACGGCGAGGATTGCGAACGACCTTCACGCTAAATACTTGCCATCACTGCCGTCTGCCACCAAAATATTCGGATAACTCAGTCAATCGTGAGGTCAGGTCAGGTCAGGTCGGCGCTGCCTCGTTATGGCGGGATCTGCTCAGCGTCGACGCGGGTCGTCGTTGTAAATGCGGGTTACCAGTACGTCGGCGACATATACAGCCAATACATCTAGAAGACCGGTTGAGCCTTGTCCGTCCGCTCAACAGGCTCGGAGACAGCAGCTTGCGTACACTGCCCAATACACGGCGGGGTAATATATTACATTTATTATGATTGTGACGAGGACGACGACAAGAGTTGTTGATGACGACGATGATGATGATGATGGACACTTTTAGCATCAGCAGTTGCGGGTAAAGTGGAAGCAAAAAGTGGAAAACCAGTAAGGAATATCGCCAATATTTCTACGTACACAGTACACACATCATGTAACGAGCGTTTGAAGGCAACCTTCTTAAGGTAATAATGCTTCTGTTGCTACTGTTATCGTTACTGTTCTTGTTGATGTTGCAGCTGACTGTTATTATTGTTGTTGTTGTTGTTGTGGTTATTGTTGCACTTAGTGTTGTTTCTCATTGCTCTGTCGTTTGCAGGTGGGTAGGTGCCAGGCTTTGATGTAGTTCGTGTTTCCTGATTGATGACTTCGCCTAGTAAACAAATTGCCTTTTCTCGTTTATTTGTTGGTATTTCATCTTCCCGACCAGCGGCAAGCGGGAGCAAAGCCGATCTAAGTCGTATCTAAGTACCAGCTTCCCCGCGCTTTCACGATATGTAGCGGACGGGGTGTATCTGCCGATGACCTGGGCGTACCTCCTCGTTGAGGAGGTTCTTCAATAGAACAATAAATGCCCTCAGGTATTATCTACACGCGGGTACGCATAGCTCGACGTCTGTATGACCTTAGTTGCCTTAATTGGTAACGTTGATGAGTGTGGAAGCAATTGTTGTGGTGCTTGTTAACAATACGAATGCTGTTGCTGCTGTTGTGGTCGCTGTTCTTGCCGTAAGTGTCGCAGTCGTTGTTTCAAGAACAGCAAATTATATTTTGTGGCTGATGTCGCCGCTAATTGCGGCTCATTCTCGAGCGCCGTCAACACCTAATAACTACTACAATAAAAGTAGCAATTGCCGAGGATACTCTATCCGATTGCCAGACAGCAGTAAGCTGTGTTGCCCAAGGTTAACTATCCACTGCCGGTGTAGGCAGTTAGCCTACTGCCGGACTAACATTAGGGTTCAGCTAAACAGTGATCAACGCAACCCAACGCTCATGAGGCGGGTAGGCAATGCTCGAACTTGGCGGAGGTTTCGAACAGTCTTCGTACGAACTAAGAGGTCTAGCTACGTTCGGCACTCACGTCCTAAGCGTGTCGTCCGTTTGGCTCGGACCTTTTTTAAGAGGAAACATGTGCACATGTTTCTGTAGATATAGTTATGTACACGTAAATATATACACATATATGTATGTTCGTATGTATGTAGCTTCATGTGTAAACCAGCAGAAATGTGTCTTGAAATCTATTTGCTAGGATCTAGGAGATGTTGTATCTGCTGGAGACAGTTTGCTGCTTTAGGCAGCGTCCCGGCGTGACACAATGCTTCCGTACAGTTCTAGCACAACATATGCGTTACGTATGGACTTCGTACATCGTTTATCCAATGAGGTTGGACGACAGTTCGGTCTTGCTTTGAGAGGTCCGCGCTATTGGACCGTGTGCTCTTAACTTATGGAACGAACACCTTGTCCACATTGTTTCAAAGTAGAGTCGTTGCAGTGTAAAAATATACGAGCCCTTACGTTTAGTGTTACTGTGTTGTTGTTATGGTTTGTTGATGTTGTTATAGCTAAAATCGTGCTGTCGACGCGGTTAGGTTTAATTTGTCACCGTACTGTTTTTTACCCTGTTATCTATTTTTTTTATATATCGATTTTTTTATCTCGTGTCGCCAGTTAGCTTTAGGTTTTGTTTGCTCTTCGGTTGTTGATCGGTTTTCGTTCACCTGTCCACATTGACAAGCGTGACCAGACTTTAGAAAGAAACTTCAAAAGGCCAAATACGATAAGTTCGGCCTGCGTGCGGCTATAGGCCTAAGACGCAATGATTTCTTATTCACACGGCAAACAGCGTGTGGTAACACGATGACGGCATAAGGTTCGTCGTTGTTGTTGTCCTCGTCGTCGTCGTCGTCTTTCTGTCCTGATGTTATCCCTTACCCTGTTTACTCTCCGTTTGAGTAAATTGTTTGTACTCTTTGCGACAGCAACAACTACAGCAAAATCACGGACGACGAGGCTTACGATGGTGCTGATAACAATGTTATCGGTGTCTAACGGTACAGATGCTTCGTGTCACGCTCTCTCTCTCTCTCTCGTTCTCTGTCCGTCTCCGTCTCGTGTGTTTCTCCGCCCGGTCTTTCCTCAATTTCTTGTTGTTGTTGCTGCTGTTGTTCGCTCACGATAACCACCTTCTGTCACTCGCGTGCTTGGATCTCGTACTCTCTCTGGATGCTTCTCACACGCTAGCGTTCTTCCTGAAGGACGACTCCTCTTCTTGACTTCCTTGCTCCGGGCGCCGCCAGGTTCGGCCGGCAGCGAACTCCAACCAACAGCGCAGCAGATGTAATTGATGTCACCTGAAATGACAAGGGCAAACGAAGAGCCAACAAACGACAAAATGACGCATTCGATTAACTGTCGTGTCTCGCTCGCCCGCCCGCCCGTCCAATGTTTTGCCCGAAAGAAGGCCCTGAAGCCTACATATCGCCCCTGTTGACCCGTCACCACCACCGTCACTACTTGTTCCTTTCTCTCCCACGCACTCGAATATATCGCGGCTGGCGCTTTATTATTATTATTATTATTATTATTATTTTTATTATTGTGGGTCTCTCATCTTGCTCGAAGCAGCATCCCCGCCCTCAATGCCTCACTAAAACAACTATTACGAGTTCGGTCGCCCGATCCTGTCCAACTTCGTGGGAAAACTGGCAGCTCCTCAACCTTCCTCCAATAACCCTTGCCTCTTTTCCCTCTACGACATTTATTTCTCTCTCTCGCTGTCCTTTTCTATGAATTTATCTCTCTCTCTTTCCTGCTCGTTTCGGCTGCCGTGTTATTAGGCACGTGTTATTGTGTATTGCGGCTGGAAACATAAGTGAGGGAGGGGGTTGTGGGGGAGGGGGGGGGTGTAGAAAATACACCACGAGCAAAAATGAAGTGTTGTTGGAAGAAGGTGGTCGAGCAACTGCCCACTGCTTTCCCACTAAATAGGACCTGTTTAAAAAAATGTAATAACTCTAGCCGCAGTAGGAACTTCAAGCGACAGTAATAGTAGTAACTAGTAGTAGTAGAATGTCAACTGTAGTCGAACACTGAGAGGAGAAGGCGAAACTAACAGGGTGTGCTCGTTGCGTTCGTAGTAGAAATAACAACAATCATTGCGGTCGTGGCAGTCGTGGTAATAGTTAGAGCTTTACAGCTGAGCAAACTGACTGCCTGTCCGGCTGGTTGGCTGGCTGGTAGACTAAGCGAAGACTAGAAAAAGAAGCACTTATCCGAGAGCAGTGTATTATTGTGTACGACGAACAGGTGCGGTCCTGCCTGTCAGGAATAACAACAACCACAGCCGCAAGCACAAGCGCGACAACAAACGCCCGTCGCCTGCACAATGCTGTGCCCGTTGTGTTGGCGGCAAGGTACAGCAAAGTTAGGTTAACGAACGGAGGGCGGAAGGATGCGTTTTTGCTTTTCGTTTTGGTCAAATTTCAGAACTAGCTTGACGACAACGACAACAAAAACAACAACAACGACAACAACAACAACAACAACAGCAACTACAACAACAACAATAACAACTACTACAGCAACAACAACCGTGCAAAATAACTAGCGGTCAACCTAAATGTAGCTGGGACAGGTTAGTTGCTTGACAGCCCTCAATGAGGCTTCTGTGTGTCGACTACTAATGTTGTTGTTGTTGTCGTTATTGGTGGTGGTGGTATCCGTACTGTTGTTGAAAAAACAAAAAAACGGAGGTGGAGAAGGGGGGAGGTGAATAAGAGGAAGACAACAAGTCTTGAAGAAAGACAAAGAATAAACAACGATCGTGCCAGCCCTTGTACCTTGGGCGAGAAGAAAGGGCTTTAGCCAGCTTACGACTTCTTCTGGTTTATGCCGCACAGGGAGCGACCAACAGCCGGGAGGGCCTGAAACCTGGCGCTGTCGTTAATGAACGAAAAGAACGCAACCGCGTTCAGCGGACGATGGGGGTGCGTGGGGAAAGATCGTGGGGATCACGTCTGGTGCTGGTTTGCTTGGTAGCGTTAGCGTTTGGGAGAGACGCTCGGGTCGACCCTCGGCAAGGCATCCAGAGGCAACCAGCCAGCCTGAGAGTTGGCGAATCCAGTTGGCGAACTTTTGCGACACAGACGGTCGTGCGCGCACACAATGCCGTTATAATGGACGCCACCCCCACACAGCATCGAAGAGCTATCACCCCGATTGCGCCATACAATACTGTTAACACTGCTGATTGGCCCTTGTGCGGTTGGTGCGACCCCTACTACTAGTACTATCGGAACAACAACAACAGCAACAAAAACAACAAAAACAACGACAACATCAACAACAACAAAAACAACAACAACAAATACAATTTCGTTCTTTTCATAACCGCTGCCGCTCGCACATCTAAACTTATCGGATGTGGCGCCGGCGGCGTCTTGTTCTTGTCGGCGTTTTAACAGAGTGTTTATGCGGCTGCCCTTATTCCGAAAGCAGGACTGAAGCACTGAGCTCAACATACTGCTACTACTACTATACTCTAGCCACGCGTTGCGATACGATGAGCGGTTGGACTTCATCGCCTGGTTTTGCTTGTCGTGCTAGCTAATAATGTCACTTGCACCACGTCCGAATGGCCGCATGGAAACATGAGCTAGTACACACACATTTGTGTTTGCTTACGAATCTACTGAACTATTGAGCAAATTGAGCACACGTTCTTGTTTCTATCAAAGAACTCCACACACACACACACACACCCACACAGACAACCAACCAACCAGTGCAGCCACCCATCAATGCTGCCTGCGCAAGACTCGCTAAATGAGGCCGGCTGTCGAGGACCCGTTGCATACGACACACATACGACACACGACCAAATTAAGCACGTCGTGATAGCATAATTATCCATATGAAACTCTGGGTAATCATTCTGATCGCAGTAATCGGCACGGCAATCGGCCGAACGGACTGGGGTCTGCGTGTGCGTGCGTGCATCTGTTTTTTGTGTGTGCTGTGCGATATTAGAAACGGGGCACTAATTACGCTGGAAACGTTTGCGAAAAGTTTGACACGCATTATGCAATCATGTGGGATACAAAGGCAGCGTGAGACGACAAAGTGAGACAGACAGGGAGATTAGGATTGCGAGAGAAATAGAGATAGATAGAGAGAGAGAGAGATCGTGTGTGTCTGAGTGAAAGATATTGCGTCCAGAGAGAGAAAGAAAGAAATACAGGAAGAAAGAGACAGAGAGAGAGAGGTATCGTGCTCATGAGTACGAGAGAGACAGAGAGAGAGACAGAGAGAGAGATATGACGTTGCAGCTGCACGCTGAACTCGCATTGCAGTGTTGCAACATGCACAGATGCCGCGCGGCAAAGCAAGTGGATCGTGCTTCCACAACGTGCCATTGTCGGCTCAGCAGAGAGACGGAGAGTTGCCGAAATCAGTCGAGATTGATCTTTGCTACAACAAGCAAGGCAAGGTCACGACCGGCAAACACAGATTCAATCCGCCGGCCAAAGCTCGCCGCCGTTGATGAAACCCTCTTCGCCCCCCCCGCCCCCCCCCCCCCCCCCTCCCCCGCTCTTCACGCCCCGCGAGAACGCTGGACAGTCGTCAGCTATCCAGCCAACGATGACAAACGGGATGCGGTAATCGCTAATCCGAAAGTTTTACACCAGATGTAGACTCATCTGCGCTGGTACCGGCGAACGGCCGCAGCAGCAGCAGCTGTTGCAACTACAATGCAACAGACGAGATAATAAGGAGAGAAGAAAATTGACAACTATGTGTACCCGGTGCAACAACAACGACAGCAACAACAACGACAAAGACGACGATAACAACAACAACAAGAACAACAACAGCGACAAGAACAACAACAACAACAACAAAGAATACACACAGTTAGTAATACGTTTCTGACAAGCTAAGCGCACGCGTTGCTAAAACATAAATAAACAATTTCACCGTAATGTGGCATAGAATATTACGAGCACCATTTTATGTGACGTGTATGTGTTATGACGGCAACGGCGATATGGAATTGTTTAAATAAGGTCGGCGGACAAAACGCGAAATAGGAGACAGTCAGTCCATTGTGCGAGCGCCTATAAAATGCCTTGCGGCGCAGACATGAGCTCTGCGTGGCCTGTAGCCTAAACAATTAGCGGATTGCATTATCAAACCGTTTCAGTAAGTGTGCATGCAAATTTTGAAAACCGTCGTTGATAGATGTTTGCTCTTCGGAGTTCTTATTTTTCTGAGCTTTTATCACAGGCTAACAGTGGCATATTTCCAAGCCTGCCACCTTTGCCATTTGTGCTCTTTTGCACTACGAAAAGTACGGCGAGCAGAGATGAACAAGTTGCCATGAGCCATATGACGTCCATGACAACAATAATTAGAATCGTATTATTAGTAGATAACTTTGCGGCACTTCCGTACTTTGCGACAGCAACGCTTGCGAATCACACCGGCCGCCAAACGCCCGTCGGCGCACATTGAAGGCTCTAGGAAGTTAAAGGTGCTAACACGGACCTCAATATACATCAAAAGTAAACACATGCGCACTAAAGAAACGTCTATGAAGCATTGCGAAAAGCAGTCCCTTGGACGTTAAATCTTGGCTGAGGTTCAGCCCGAAAAGTTTTTGTTTTTAATTTTCTTAGAGTTTACCTAGCACCTACTGTTAAGTTCAGCAGAATGGCCACTGTAGTCCAGAAGCTCACAGTAGGCAGGCTACAGCTGTGCAAGTTTGCACTGCTGAGCGCCTTTAAACAGCTGAACTAAAAATGTATGCATCGACCGTATATTATATATAGAAGACATATTTGTTTCGGCACACTTGACAGCCGACGGAGCCGCAGCGGCGTTAGTATAACCGATAGTCGGTGTTGAATCTACGAATCGAAGATACAGTAGTGTTGATGCTAATTGCCGTTTCCGTGACAGCGATGACATGGCTGCTAAATAATGGCTGCACAATTAATGACCAAACTGAACGTACACTTATGCGGATGGCCATGGTCGCCAAATCGTCAGTTTTCGCTGTACTCGATGTTCGCATGTAGGTCAAAATTTATAAAAGCACAATAATAATTATTTAACTCTTTCTCTCTCTCTCTCTCTCTCTCTATATATATATATATATATATATAATATATATATATATATATATATATATATATATATATATATATATATATATATATTAATTATATATAAAATTATTTGTTGTCATGGTGTTGTAGTTGTCATGGTGAAATCCTACTTTTTGCGCGCCAATATCGGTCGTTTTTGCTTTATAAGTGTTTGAATGTTAATTATGTTCCTGTGACGGCTTGCTTCTTTTATAAGTTGTCATTTGAAACGATCCTTTGGGAATCTCAAAACAACAGTGGCCATTACTTTAGCAACCGCCAAGGCAGGTCCAACTGCATGGCGCACCTTGCCCAAGCGCAGTCTACTGCTTCAATTGCCGTTTTAACTCGACTGCGGAGCGGTGGATCCAAATCTCGTCTACGGCCACGAATCGCCGCTAAATGTCCTGTGGATTTCGCTCACGCATCAGCAGACACTGTACACGTTTTTGTGTGCGTTTGATCGATGGTCAACACGGATCGCGGAACGGATCCTGCACACAGCGCTTTCATTTCTCACCTTTCGTGCAGCATTTTACGCATTCCACCTACCGAGGTCTCTTTGATCTCAACTATCCCACGCACCTTTTTTGTTCGGCGGTCGTTTATGATAATACTGAGGTGGGTGTTTTCAGCCATTTTTGGCGCAAGTTTATTGAACGCAAGTAGACACCCGATGCACGCTTTCTCTTTGGTTGATGTCTGGCCACGCCTAAATTATAAACCTCGTCCAAGTCGGCTTTGATTTGAGCGGCCTGTGCACTTTCTAAAATAAATGTGCTTATATGAGACACGGAATTCGTATTTCTCGTTTAACAGCAAGTGCTCACATGCTTAGTCAAATGTAGTTTGCCATATGTAATCTAAGCGTCGTTTTTTTTCCGAAATTAAACATGTGGCAATCTAATGAGTGTTATTTCCTGATAGTGTACAACAAAGACCACTACAGTGGTGGCATCATTTATGAACTCTGGTTATTTCATGAACGTAATATATATATATATATATATATATATATATATATAAATATATATTTATATATATGTATATAAATATATATATTTATATATATATAGAACATATTGTGATGATTTATTAATCATTTACAATACGTTTGCACACTCGGCAGTGCTCGCCTTAATAAAAATGGTGGTAAAAAGGTGTCACGTGAAGTTAAGAGTCAGTTGTCCGTGACCTTGCTTGATAGTAGCCCCCTCTCTTATGGACCCGGTGCGAGCGGTATATCCTCAAGGTTCCTTGCAAAGTTAAAACGGTGAGATCCATAAGATTCCTCTTCGTGACGCCGAGCCCCAAGAGCGTGCTCGCAGATTCGGAGTCCCATACACCACCCATAGAGATAGTGATGGATCCAAATCTGCGAGGTTTTTGCGGGTCGGGCAGCGCCGCCCTTAGGAACTCGACGTCATATTTGGCGATCTTGTCTTGCCGTGCTTTTGCCAGGTCCCGGTTCGGGCCGCAAACCTCGGCATCTAAAACCCAGACCTCGGTAGGTGTTGTTATTACGAGGTCGGGCTTTAGACCCGGTGCGCCCGGTCGACGGAATACTCGCTCACGAACCACCTCATGACCCCCTTCGCGGAGAAGACGCGCCACGCGATCACAGACGTCGTCATGTCTCTTTATGTATATATATATATATATATATATATATATATATATATACAAATATACATGTATACATATATATATATATATATATATATATATATACATGTATACATATATATATATATATATATATATATACATGTATACATATATATATATATATATATATATTTATATACATGTATACATATATAATATATATATATATATATATATATGTCTGTCTGTAAACATATACATAGATACATCCGCCACTTCTGGCCCGGCCCCTTAGCCTACACCTTGCTGCGCTCTTCCCCGGAAAATTAACCTCGCTAGCTAAATAATAGCAGCGCCATCCAACCGCTATGGGGCCGGACGGGCGGATGCGGATGTCAGGCGTACATGGCGTAAGCCGACGCCCCTGCCATCGAACGGCGACGACGACGTCAGGCCACGCCGTCGTACAGCTGCTCGGGGCGGAGGGGGGGAGGAACGGAATCGGAGCGGCGGACACGCGAGAAGGGGGTGCGATGCGGTCGGTGGTCGCCTCGCAGAGCCTGTTGCTTCTTGCCGCTCCGAACGAACGCTATCCGAATCGTAGTCGAATGGGACAGTGCAAGTCACGTTGGTCGGCCCGCCGCTCGGCCTGTTGCGGCAGCAGCAGCAGCAGCGGCAGAACGGCTTCCTCGACGCAGCGGCGGCAGCTGCGAAGGAAGCGGTTGATTTGTGGGGTTTGGCTCGTCTTTCTCTATTCTAACCTCATTCCCCTACGTTCCCTTCCTTACTCTCACCCCATTTCCCAGTGTTACCTCCCGTACCCTTACCCCTACCCCATTCCCAGTGTTACCTCCCTTACCCCATTCCCCTTTATTTTCTTCACCACCATTCTCACACAATTCCCCTCGTCCGCTCTCTCTCTCTCTCTTTCACTCCCTATCACATTATCTTTTCCTTGCTCCTGATTCGCTTTGTTTCTACATTGCTTTTTTGTCCTCCCTGGCGTGAGTAAGTGTCTCCCGGCTGGTCGAAGTAATCTCGGAAGCCTGTACGCTATCGCGATGTTTCGGATTTTCTCTCTTCTGTTGCTTGTGCCCTTCTTGTGCTCCTTTGTTTTTCATCGGCCTAATATCGGCGTCTGGTGATAACGTCGTACAGTTGTCAAGTTACTTAGTTTTTAATTACTATTTCGCAACTACATTCAGTGCTACTACTGCAGCTTCTATACTGGCATAGGGCCGGTCTCACTGCGTTCGACCATCATGGTAAGGTGGGCGCTGGAAACAACAGCTGTCATTCCTCTTTGCTGTTGGCTCCATTATCAGCATGGTGACCACCTTTATTATGGCCGTTGTCGCAATGGCCTGATGGCGGTACGTGCGAACGTCCTATTCCTACAGATCTCTTAAAATCGCTCTAAAGTTTATGCATGATGCCGGAATCAAACATCAGCTTCTAGTAGCAGAGCCAGTTTAGACGGCCGGCCATTTATTTCAGTTATATATATATATATATATATATATATATATATGCTTTGCAATGTCTGCATGCGCCTTAGTATTAAAATTGGCCAAAAATGTCAATTGGTCATTACACCTGCTAGCATTCGTTTGTAAGACTAAGTCTGTTGGATTACCGCCGCGGGCGCAACCGCAGCAGGGTAGGAGGGTTCGCTTCGGTTGCGAAGAGACCTCTCAGCTGCTTCGTGGCTCGACTATGCACCCTCGAACACCCCTGCGGCCTAGGCAGCCGGTGAGCCGCGTAACTAGCTTAAAGAGTAAACTTGTGCAGTCGCTCTATTCGTGTGACGCTCCGAAGAGCGACAACACCAAAGGCGATTTAGACGCTGAAGGAAAGAAAAGAAAACGACTTTCTAATGAGGGGCGAAGAGGCAACGGTGTTACGTGCCGCCGGTGTTGCGTGGTTCCACATGATTCGATTGTGTCTGCAACAACCATGTCGAATAGAATCGACTAGAAAAGGCCTTTTTTTAAATCAAATAACGAGTGGGAAGAGGTTGGAATGCAACAAAGCCGCTTTGTTGTGCGATTATCTTGCTGAACACCAGATAAATGTGGTGTTCAAACAAATATGATCAGATATTTCAATTTGTGCGATATGTTTAAGTATAAGCATTATTTTTCTGCCACGATTGTCATTCGCATATGAAAGAAGCGATCACTATGGTTTGCGCTCACAAAGTGTGATTTTGTTCGTGATTTGTTGTTCGCAAATAAAATTGCCAGCGACGGAAACCTAACAGTATCCGGCTCATATCACATCTTCTGCAGACCCTGTTCAGGAATCTCCTCTAAACGACCGACCTCAACTATACCTATGTATTTGCACAAGTATAGACTCCAGATGGATGAGCATATGCAAGTCGAGATACAACTTTTGTACATACATACGTATATTCAGCTAATGATTACAGACGACTATACACATTTGTATTCTTAATGGTACAAAAAACGGAAAAGCAACAACGGAATGGTTACAAATGCAGCTATAGATACATATGCAGAGAACATGCGATCCGCTGACCTGCGTCCGCGAACCAGTCCGCGGCAGGCAGCTTTGACCCGTTAAACGTCTGATCGTCCAGATTAGGAAAGCCATGCTTCCGAACGAGACACGTAGAGCTCCGTTCCATTGCACCACTGCTCCAGCGGCTGAAGCCGTCAACAGCGGATACGTGTCACTTGACGGCCACGGACTTGCGGACTCACACGCTGAGTAAGCGCAAGGCGGCCAGAAACTATGTTCGTTCTCGGCTCCGCGCACTCGCACTACGAACTTGTAAGGCCTTCATTCATCAGCTCCCTCCTCGTCTGGGATAGGCTGCCGCGGCGACGACGACGACGACGATGACGACAAACTCTACCAGCAGCAGAGCAGCAAGAACAAGCAATGCAAGTAGCAGTAGCAGCAGAGACGCTAGCGTGACCCAATATTCGAATTTGCGTCGAGTCAAAGATGACCGTGGTACGAGGCATGGTGATGAAAGCTCACCTCCACGCGTTGCGCGTCTCTCGTCGTTATGCGCCGCCTTACCGAGATGAATAGGGGGCGGGGGCGCGCACTCGAAAGCGGTGTCACCCACATGCGGCACAATCTGAGACGAATCTGAGACGGAATACATGACAAATAAAGGGAGAGACACGGAAAATGCTAAGAAGAGGTAATGGGAGATGAGGCTAAGAGCGAGAGAGAGAGAGAGGGAGAGAGAGACCCACTGGCCCGCATGAGTTGGCGGTAAGCGTTCTCGGCAAGTGGATCCGTGATAAGGGCCATCATCTCGAAGAGGCTAACACACGCAGCCGCTGTCATCTGTATAAGGACAGCGGTTACTATTCCTGCACGATAGAACTAGCTTCTTTGCATGCACAATGGTCGTCGGCACAGCGCCACTAAGACAGTGCTATGTGTCTTAGTATCATAGTGACTATGACTATGTACACGTTGACGACTATGTCTATTGCTCCAACGACTGTTAAAGCTATAATAAACGCTATTTCTACATGTGCTGCTATTACCATGGCATTGCTGATAATGATGGGGTGACGATGATGACGATGATAATGATGATGACGATGTTGGGGCAGCTACCGCAGATATTTCTGCAGCAAATCTAACGAATCTTGCGAACCGGGCGAGCCAACACAGTACGCACGCGGTGACCTTTCAACCTTGCGACTCTACTGCCGACGTCTTTCCACATCTACAAACACGCAGACACAACTGATCCGCGTCCGCCCCTCTTGCCAAGCACTCTCCTCGGCTCGGGAGAAAAAGACGACAGCAAAATTCTGCCCTCTTCCGTAATAGTGCTACGGCCAAATCGACCGAAAGCTGAATACCGAAAGGCTGTTGGAGAGCGAACTCCACGTTTCCACGTTGAGACCACGTCTTGCCATCGAGGCTGGCTTTTTGCTGCTTCACCAGAAAGGGCTGAAGCTTAACTTCTGAAATGATTCACTGATGATGATTCCTTATTCGTCCAGAGGAAGAATAGAAGACGGCGAAGGAGTATAGGATACGTGCCTAAAGTCTGGTCGCCGACGCCTCCCTCTCTATTCTCTTCTTCCTTTCGGTCGCGCTCTTTTTCTTGTTTTTCGTAAATTCAGTCAAATTCGTCAGTTAAATTCGTCAAGCCTTATCAGGTCTTCAGCAAATGCTGAAGACCTGATGAGGCTTGACGAAGCGGTGTCATGCGGGGACAACAGTATGGCAAAAGACCGAGACCACGGGCTAAAAGCGAGTTTCAGAGTGATGCATATATGGGCGGCTTCAGCCAGCATTCACGACGTGCGAACGCACATACACGTACAAAGACTGGCGTTATTCTTTGAATTTTAAAACGGCAGACGAACAGCCGATTTAGCCTGTTTTTATTTGTCCAGGATAACCAAGTGACTAAGCTGCTGATTGAGGGGCACCTCTTGAATGAGGTATCTAGATTGACAAGAACATCTACCTCTCTCTCAAATAAAAAAAAAAAAAATATATATATATATATATATATATATATAATAATTGGCACATTTCAAACAGTGCTTGCATTTCCGTGCTTGAAAATCAGCAATTCTCCATGTGAGTTATTGTTCAATATGAGATCAAGGCCTTAGTCCTGTCCTTCGTATGAGACAATTGTAATGCGGTCTGGCCGACGCCAGTTCTCGATACCATGGATTGCGAGCTAAATCTCAAGTGTTCAGTGAGAACGGCGTTGATCACATAATGTCAAGCGTTTTGGTCGGTGCACGAAAAGGCCATGCAGGGCCACCGCTTCAAGTCTTTCATATCATCCTGCGGCATTGTAGTTCGAAAGGAACAGGGCAACCCAATGCCTAAGCATCGGGTCGTTAGTAAGACCCCTCCCCCCGTACGGAAGAAGGCATGGCATTCACTTATGCTCCAGCTCTAGACCTCGCAAGGACGTGCCAGCGCACCCTGATAACGTCATCAAGGGACGTGGCCAAAAGCGTCGCACGCTTCTCTTTGTCGCTCTCGACGCTTCGTCAAGTGAATCCGCCCAGACCTTCTGGGAACTACGTCCTGAAGGAGGGAACCCGGCAAGTGCCAAAGCATCGCTGGGTAGCCAGCAAAGAACTGAGAAGCCATATGGCAGGCGTGCGCCTCAGGCGGGTTCCAGTCAATAAGCACTCCATCAACGAAGATAAAGGACGAGATATAGGCCAACTTCAGGATTCGTCCCAAAGCCCAGCCCGAAGGATGTCCGCAGTATGAAGGAATGACGCCTGTTCGTCACGAGTTAAATCATCGAATATCGTTAGAGCTCTCACCCTTTGCATTGATTTATAAACATAATATTTATGTGTATAAGACAGATTTATGTGTAACCTAGTAAAAAAAAAACTAATAAAAAGCCAGTTAGCCGCGTACGTGTTCTCGCATCTGTTTTGATTTGGAAGGCTTATTGTCAGTGCAACCTAGGAATACACAAGTAGCTACATAATAGGTTGGTAGCTATTCACAATTGATTTTTGCTATTTTACTTGCCTTTAAAAAGCGCTAAAAAGTGTCAACGATCTGCTTTTCTCATTACCCTAAGATATTATTTTGCAATTCTACAGAAATGTTGAACTCAAGTATGGAAAAAAATTACAAGAAAGTCTAACGACGAAGACTATGCCATTTTTCCTGACGGAAAACTTAAGCGTTTGCAGTTATTTATTGTATAGACAACTTGTTTTACGCAAGATATTTTACTCCTATAGGAAACTCGAGGCTTTACACATAAGCTCAAACGTGCATTCATATCGACGTGTCACAAACAAAAGTGATGCAAGTGGACGAATTAGTCGACAACTTTGGATACTTAAGAGTAGCACTGACGCTTGTGCTAGCTTTTGAGATCTCCGACAAGTGAGAGAGGTACTGCTAATTGACCGCAGTTAGTATAGCTCAACTCCAAATCCGTTCACTACTAACGTATTCCCTAAGACTCACATCCTCAGGTTAACATTGGACAATCTCAAAAATCTGGACAAGATCAAATTTGTATTTCTTACAGAAGCAATTGAGTTGCCAAAACCTGTCTTATCTACGCTCATGCTGCATGTTTGTGATTTAGAACTTAACAGAGAGACCTGCTCTTATTGGCAGCAGATGGAAGGAGAGCCATCAAATCTACAGCAAACATTACCTGACACTGGTGGTCTACCCCTAGTACTTTTCCCTCAAGGGAAGTTTTTTTCCAATTCAACGACTGTGTAGATAACTGATATTATGAAATCGATACAAGCTAAGATAATGTAACGAAGTATGCGTGAACCAGTGAAGCTCGTTAATAATTGCTGTAATTGGCGCATTATTAAAGACGAAATTAAACATATATATATATATATATATATATAGATAGATATATATATATATATATATATATATATATATATATATATTATAAATAGCGTAAAAGGCAAATTAATTACGTTGATATATATATATATATATATAGCTTAGTGTCAGCGGGTACTATGTTTTCTTCGCACTATTTCGCATTTATTGCTCAGCAAAATATGCGGCTCAAATAGTGTAGTTGCATTCAGCCAATAGTCTACCAACAGCATATTGAATAATGGCAATAAATATATATATATATATATATATATATAAATAATTGGCTCCGTTGTCGGTTTGCATTGATCTGCTTGATGACGACCATGTCTATCTAATATCGTGCAGCCTCACAGAAGTGTAACAGCTGGTTACCCATTACGAGTATTGTGATTACCATCATCATTACCCTATTAGGACTATTAAGTCCTAAAACGTTACCGTTAGTAACCATTTAGACATGCGAGCAGAATGGCAAGTTATGACATCAACTTGATGCCCCGGCGGCCAAGTCAGCTGCCGGGTGCTTGGTCAATCGAACAGGCTCTATGATCATAGCCTTATACTTCCAACTACCCGATAACTAATGGCACCATCGATCTAGCCCGAACAGCGCTGGTCTTGTGTCGGTTAGAACCCGTGACTGCACAACGTGACAGGAATTGCAGAAAAATGGCTCGCATTGTCGTTTAATGCTTTGTTGAGTATTTTCCTATTTCTGCGCTGTGCTACTGGCTGTCTAGCTGGCTGTGCCCCTATACCCCAAGCTCGCTAATAGTGAGCTTCGCCCAGAGCAAAGCGGGCATCTTCATACGCCATGATCTGGGCATAACGAGCGTCTCATGATGACAGGCCGTTGGTCATTGTAAGCGCGTAGCCGGAACGAGAAACGTGCCTCCTCGTTGGTACAGTGCGGGATAACCAGGACAACTTGGTCGTAGTCTCAATCTCTACGATCTAAATACGAGCCCTTAACGGGGCAAGGAACTTGACTTGCAGGACGCTGGGGCACTCACTGTTGCTCATTACAAATGATCTAAATTAATTTTAGCTTACGAGATATGCTCAAAGCAGATGACAAAGGCGATAGTCATGCGATGCCCCCCCCCCCCCCGCCTGCGTAGATAAACAAACACACAATATATGTTGTGCGTCGCGCTTCGGCTCCGTACATCTATAAGCAACACGGAGCTACGTAACCGTGCTGTCCTTTACGCGGCCCAATGTATCTTCCTTTGTTTTATCAGCCCGCTGCTGCTGACTACTACAGTTCGGGTGGACGCACTACCAACTGTTGCAATACCAACGATTTCAACTAGTGGTGCGCAGGCGACGTTACTGGCTCGCCATGTCGCGTACGCGACGAGAATTATGCTATGCCGATGTTGGTTTTGACTAAAATATTCTGTCTGATTTGCCCGCGCCGGATTTTTGTAGCTCAGCATAGAGGCGTCTTGTGAAGACACGCTGCCGCCATGCTTTACGTACACAGCCACACCCTCATACATACATACATACATACATGCATACATACATACACACATACATACACATCCTCACCCATACAGAAATACATACGTGCGCACACAATGGCTTCTTTATTATTGATCAGTCTCTTATTCCTTTGGACAAGAAGAGACTTATCCATGTGTATCCTTTGATCTTAAATTTTCTTGTCTTCGTTCTGTTCCTTGATCGCCCTTGAGAATTCACTTGTCTCGGTGGTAGCTCGGCGGAACGCATCGGCCTGCAGGCGCGCTCTATCCTCGACGTACGATGCTACCTGAACTGGGCCGGGCGAAGACGTCGGGCGGAAGTCGAGTCGCGTTGCGTCGCTCCGCCTGTTCGTTTACTAGCGAAGCTCTTTGAAGTCTGCGACCTGCGCCTCACCTTACCTCACCTCGCCGCCCTATCTTATATTCTATCTCCGTATTTACGTGCGTCCTTCTTGCTATCTCGGTTCCTCTCCCCCGTCCATCGTCCCTTCTCCGATTTTCGGCTCCGCTTCGTCGCATCTGCGTTTCCGGTGCTCGAGAGACGGAGTGCTAGCCGAAAATGTCGGAAGCACTTTCGCGAAGAACGGCGAATCGACGGCATAAGAACCCCTCGAGGTTTGCACCGTTTCTTTACTTAAACTTTTTTCGTGTCGTTGTCGTCGTCGTTCCAAACGAGGAGCCATTCGGATTGAGAACCAAGCCGGCGGGCCAGCCTCGCAGGTGCCCCATAGCCGCTGTGGCTGGACGCACTCTCGACTTTGGCTCGATCTTTCTCAATCCACACTCAAAACTATCCCGTCGTCCGGACACCGGTCGTCAGCATGGAACGTGCACAATGCTCGTAGTTTATCTTTTCTCTCTCTATCTCTCTTTATGTTTTATTTTTCTCTCGATACTTTTTATTTATTTTTTGCAGATTGTTTACTTTGCATATCTCAAAGAGAAAGCTTTGATGGCAGTTTTTTCTTGCGTGGTTGATAAAACGCGAAATCACTTATGTTGTCGGTGTTGTAAGCTTTACGCAATTGGCAAGTTATAGCTCGAAAAAATTACTGCTCAAACAGAAAATTTAATTATAATGAAGCTAGGCGCAACGCCTTCTCCGAATAGATCTATACGACTAAAACGCGGCGGACAACAACCGTGTGAGGTGAGTGTAACAACCTGGGACTGCGTTTTAGGCAAATACTTCAGAGAGCCAAAGAAAACAAATTCTCTCTTGGTGTATATCTGTATAGCCCACTCTTTTTTTCGGGTACAATAGATCTCAGTCTCTTTTGGACCATTATGGGACTCTTCCGCGTTTATTGGGAAAATTTGCACTATTTCTTAGTTTTTTAACAACAGTTTAAACACGCGAAATAGGTATGTGCACCCAGTACACCCGGGATCGAACCTGCAATAGAGCGCGCCCACCAGAAGCTAGAGAAGTATGTGCCTAGACTATCGCACATTGCCTACGAGCTTGAAATCACCGTGCGGCGTACCTTCAATGCACCGAAGGCCGGTCATGTTACGATATCTAGGGTTTCTCAACAAGGCCGTATGGCCGCATGACCGCAGGCCCACAGCGGAACTTACATACACAATCATCCGTATTGTAGCATGTCTCCTTTAAGTCTTCCTTTATGTAATGATGGTAACTATGCCTAGTAACCTCGCAAAGTTCTCCTGTTGGTTCGTTTCCCCGGATCATTACACAAAAATCAGGTGACATAGCAAAGTTTTATATCACAAACGTAGGGTTCGCTCTTCTTATAAGATATATATATATATATATATATATATAAGGTACGTTGTAAGAATTTCGCATTGGTTTGACTCAGTATCTCCTGGCCAAAGACTTTACATACGAATGCGCCAATTTGTTCAGAACAGTCGCTACGGATTATGATTTGCTACTGTATGCTGGCGTTCTGTAGAAGTCTCCAAGTACCTAAGTAGCGGCTGCGGCTTTCGCTGTTTTCTCTTTAGTGTGACGGTGGAAGCAAAGCAACGAAGTTAATGTAACTCCCAGGTAGATGAAATGGTTTATTAACTTCAGGGGTGCGTGACTCAGTTCATCATTTAGTTTATTTGGTGGTCCGTTGCTGCAGCGAAAAAAACTCGCGTTAGAAAACTAAGGTGCGCCAAGTCTCCGACAGTCGCTGATTGGCTACACATTATATTGTCTGTCAACTGTACGACAGTCATACTGTCATACGTCCGAGTCAGACAAAGAGTCAGAGAGCTAAGTAATAATAAAAATCACAACAACACGAACAAAGGCAGCAATGACATATCAATATTATGATAATTATTAATAATTCACTCAGCAGAATAGGATATTTTGAGACATACACATTGGAATCAAATTGACCCTGAAAGGTATGGGAGCAAGTCCACCGTCGAACGTCATCGTCGTCTGTTTTTAACGAGGTTGAGCGAGGCCGGGATACGTCGGTGAACTCCGCGTCAACCCAGCCGAAATTAGTTCAGATGAGAAACCCGTACGCACTGGTTGAGTATATATCAACGACGGGCGCCCTGGCGAACGAACTGGCTGTTGCATGAGGAAAGCTGTAATCAAATGGCGACCAAGGGAACGAACACGAGCGAGAGAAGGAGAGAGAGAGCATGCGGCAGATAAATCAAAGAGGAAACAGGGCCTGATCCTGTGAATAGGCAATTGCTTAAGGTTGGCCTAGAGGCCTTGGCAGCACAGCTGGACACGATGGCGTACAACGTGGCGCACGTACCCTGGCTCTGATGTTCAGCTTCATCTTCTTTGACGAACCTTCACTTAGGAATCACGCTCGTCCGGCCGGCGCGGGGATTTATACTAAGGGGGCGGCTGGCCTAGCAGGGATTTATACCTAGGAGGTGGCTGGCTGGCTTCGATGGGGCTGTGTGGGGTGTCCGCCCGATTGCTTAGGACCTTCTATTGCCATATTCTACTTGTAGGTTATATGCTTTGACGAGAAACAGGAGGAATGACACGAAATGCAAGACGCTGGACGATTGAAAGTAACACGAGTACACACTATTTTATATATATATATATATATATAATATATATATAATCTGGTAAGAATAAGGCCGGCCCTGCTCGACCCGCCGAAGCCTCGAACGCTCTTTTAAAACTAAAGCTGGCCGTGGCTCTCTTTCTCTTCCGGGCGTAGCCATAACTGACACACAGTCTGTTGTCGCCATTCAAATCATGGATTCAGGCGCCAACGTACGCGCCCTACTTACGAGCGGCCGGCAGGACACATAACATATCGGCCATGTTGTATGGCAAAGAAGCGGGCCAATATAAACTTCAGCGGCCGTTCCGTTTGCTATGCCGTCATAGCCACTAACTGCACAAATAGGCCAAACAAACGGTTCGTTACGTAATTTAGGTGACAAACTTCTCATTTTTTGGTTTTGTGTGATGCTGTGCTTGCAGAAAATGACCCATTTTCCTATACGTAGACGCCTTGGCTTCAGCCAGGTTTTATAAACATAGTACAGGTATATGGTTGTAAGGGATTGTTCGTTCTACTACATCATACGTTCGGGAAGTAACATAGTTACGGTCGGCTTGCGTGTCCGTAGTCTAGCATACTTGCATGCGCTTCGAAGGTTTCAAGACGACAAATAGATAACAACGCGATGTTCTTTGAGATACGCGACTTTAGTGCGACTGACACAGAGACAAACGCATTCTGCTGTAGGGCAGGAACATCTTGAACGCAGTTTAGGTCTACGACTATTGAGACCGGCGTAACAGGTCAGACGCCTGTCTATATTCGCCTTGTATGTAACGCACAGGACCGAAGAAACATACCACAATACGTATTCAAATGCGTACAGGTCACACCCAGTTGGCTACACACACCTACACGCAACCGGACAGGCAGCCAGTTAACAAGGAACGGCCACTTCGAACACGGAAGAAAACGCTCCGAAAGCGACCTGCCTGTAGACCGCGTACCACTCTACAGATCACTAGCCAAATAATATCCGCTGCTAGAACTCGGTCCACAAGCAGTGGTAGTTCCGGATAGGCCCTGCGCCTGCATCCTGCGCAACAGGACACGGCGGCAAGCTTTACAACTTGTATTATTTCGACTCGCCAACCCGGGCCCTACACCAAGCCGTTGGCGCATGGGCGCGCTAGTGCCAAGAGCTAGAGTGGATAAAAATATAATCATAGTGGTTGCTGTATTAGTAGTGGTAGTGGTAGTAGTAGCAGCCGTATCTGAGTTGTCTTTGTTGGTAGCAATAGTTGTACTAACGTCTGTTGATAAGAACCATTGGACTCAATAGTTTAGCTGTTACTGTGTCAGTTCATCCTCCTTCCTCCTCCTCCTCCTCGTCGTCGTCGTCATACGTAGGGCAAATGCAGTGCATGCGGTCACTTTGGACCGGCGAAAAGTCGGCGGCAGTCGGTGCAAGATTTTTCTGGTTGGCGACATCTAATGGGCGGCGACAATGGTTGACTATCGCCTCCGCGGACCGACACAATGGCTACCGGCTACCTGCCTAAAGTTCCGGTCTGCCGTTAGCTGGTACCGGCAACGAATCGTTCGTTCGTCGTTTGCCGCGAGCCTGACGACGAATAGGCAAAAATCACCGATTTGGGCGGGCCTCTTTGTGATGTCGTCAAGTATCAATGTCGTTTTCGAATGACTTGATGTCAGGTGTTTCCAACATACCCGCCCGGCCTGCTTGCGTTATCACTACTGGCATAGGACTTGGTGCTCCTACTGCTGCTGCTGCCGCTGCCGTTCGCCTTCCAATTCAGAAATCGAGGGAGGCGTCTTGGTTTGCTTTGCCTTGAACGGAAAACGCAGGCTAGCGCCTCCCTCCGAGAAACTACTCGGACGACGATTTCACGACGTGCTTGGCACGGACTGCTCTGCTTCTGCTGATGTTGCTGTTGCTGCTGCTGCTGCGGTGCGCAGGGAAATAACGAACGTCTTCCTTTGACTGGGCGACCGACTGACTCTCAATGGCACGCAAACCAGACCAGACCGACCATAGAGCTTGTTGTTGGTGTTGGACGAGCGAACGAGGGACGACCGATACGGGGTCTGGTGACTCGCTTCAAACGATCCTGCCACGACTTAGGGTCTGGGCGACAGTAATGGTAGTGCTACTGGAACGGCGGTCCACTAGTGCTTCTATTGCTGCTGCTGCTACTATTGCGATTACTCGCATGCATTCGTGCGTGTGCACGGCTCTGCAAGAGGGTCCTGCAGGGCCTCGGCCACGGTCGCGGACCGTGGGCTGCAAACGCCGCTGCGACCCTACCACCGCCGTAGTAGCGGTGGTGTTCCACCATGATGAGACGACTACCGTTTCGAGACTGACGCTGGTGCTGATGCTGCTCATGCTGCTGCTGCTGCATGACCAGCTATGGGCGCCTCGGTGCCACTGCAATGAAGGTGTAGCCGTCGAACGACGGTCTACCTACCATAAACTTTCTTATCGAGAAGGGGGGGAACGTCTAGTGGCTGGCCTTTCCGCCCGCCTACAGCAGCTCGCAACATACTTACTCCCTTTCTTCCCTTCAGGCTCTACCCTGAGTCTATTTCTATCCTTTCTCATGCTTCCCTTCGTCGATGCGTTTCCCCTTTGTGCCATTTACCCAGCCCACCTTTCTCTCTCTCTCTCTCTCTCTCTCTCTCTCTCTCCTCATTCCCCCCTCTCTCTCTCTCGTTCTCTACATCGCCCTATCATGGCTCTAGCTTCAGCGCAGCCGGGCTGAAAGTTTTGCAAAGTTTCCCCGCTCGCGGTGCAAGCGACTCTGCCGATTTCTTGTATAGCAAGGACGAGAGAGGCAGATATTGTATTGAGGCTGCGGATTGGACGGCAGGCGCGCAACCGCCGACAGTAGCAGCAGCAGCAACCGAATAGTCGAATGACGTTTGTACCTTATTATAAGGTTTTCTCTCTCCCACCAATCTCCCACGCCAGGACGAGAAGGACTGCTGGAGTTGCTGGCGGCGGCGGCAAAGAAAAACGCGAGGCACGATGCGCGCGTGCTCGTGCAGTGTCAGCACGGCGAAAGAGGCCGGCCGACTTGTTGCCTAAGTCGCTCAGTGCTCGCGAACGCACGTAGGACAATAGTAGCTAGTTGTTCGTGTCGACCTGATAGCGTCTCTGGGGCAAGTCAGTCTTCGGACCGGGAGCTTGCTAGGGCAGGCATCTATCTCTATGCGCAAGGCAACGACGGCCGGCGAGGTGCGAGCCCTTCCATCTACTCTCTGTCCATCTACGGTAAGCGTGCACGTGCCCCTTCAGTCAAAAGGACAGCCAGCGTTACAACAGGTAACAACTAGTCGACGGTGACGCCACGCCAAACGCTGCCACATTTAGAAGACGGTTCCATTTTGCTCGATATCGCCCACTTGAACACCGTGCACGTTGTCTACATTTTTCACCGATCGTGCTTCGTTTGTCACTACTTCCTACGAGTATAGCTAGCATTGTAAATATAATATTTTAACGTATATATATATATATATACATACTTAGCTTTCCGTGGGCTTCTGCCACATAGCGTTACAGTAAGGTCTTCTTTCACGGCAAGGATTTTTGCCCGTATCTGTTGAATTGAGGGCCGTGGCTGCGGCTATAGGTGCTGCCGGACGTTGCTATACGTTCGGTGATGGCGAGAACAACACCAGCAGTTGCTGCCAGCGACCATGCTGTGCGCAGTCTCAACGTCTCACTATCAACTGACGTGTATGCCGAAGACCTACAGAAGGCAACGTGTGGGCTTCGCTGGAAGCGGAGTTCTCTCCCCCCGTTTGTATCTAAGCCTTCTAAAGGCTTATATTGCTCGTCCTCCGAGATGGCTCTGGCGCCAGATGGCCTTGCGCTCAATCCTTCTATAAGATTGGATATCGTCGTCACAGCCCTTGTTGGCTAAAAAGCGCAGCAGCGTTTGAAGAGTTTGGTTTTGCTTCGGTCACTCGAAATTTCGAAACCAGATAACATAGACAGGCAGGTTTTCTACTGCCGTCCCGAACAACGCAGGACGTTGACGCTAACAAAACGTCACGCCGAATTTTATGAAAATGCTTATTTTGCTCCTGTTAATTATCTCAACAATTGTCTTAGATGTATTAGACTTTTAGTTATATAAATATGATTTAAATCAAAGGTCGTTTTTTTCCGTACCTGAATACCAGAAAGAACTGTTACGCTACAGATTAGTGGCAGACACTTTTGTCGCGGCTGTGACTATTTCACTATAAATCTAGAGTAGTTTTTGATTATGTTACTGCTAACCTCGGAACATTGCCTTCACCACAAAGCGGCAGATGAAGCAATTCCTAACGAACATAATCTTTATTACGACATTAGACCCGATTGTTAGATAAATACGTAACATAACTAAAGGACGTGATATATACATCAATACACAACTAACTAAAAAACAAACGCTTCATGTACTTGCGGAACACAGTAGCTAGCTTCTTCTCGGAACCGAACCTAAAACTTGAACCAGGACTTAGCGAATGCAGTTATACTTTTGCGTAACGGGATTCAATTCGCTGGCATTGATGTCGGCATTGCTTCGAGCGAAGTGTCTTTCTTACTGGCGACTCTTCCCGCCCCATTAGAAACAGCGAGCATCAAAGTATTCTGGTCTCCCGCACACTGCGTATCTTACGAGGCATATTGCGGGCCGTATTGTCCAGCCCTTGTGTCTTGCCTCTTGCTCCCGTTTAGAGATTACTTAGGCCTCCATCTCACAACAGCGGTACTTTGCTTCTGGGAAAAGCTTTGCGCATTAAGACATTCTCCTATCCAACGAGCGAGATCGACTGGAAGCAGCCTGCGGAGCTTGATTGCCCGTAGTAGCAAAGCTTGCCCCCCCCCCCCCCCGACCTCCCTACACCTCCCTTGCCCTGTCCTACACGAAAGATACTACAAAAGCACGAAAGATACTACGAAAGCACGAAAGATACTACGAAAGCACGATGTTGCCTTTGTTGCTCCCCGACGAGTGCCTTATACTGCCCTAACTACCCAGTGTGGAATTCTGATAGTTCTATATACGGATCGTGGCGGCCGAACCCATCGTCATCATCTGTAAGCATCCAATCTAGCGATGGCAATGATGCGCGATAACGCCATTTTGATGATGCAGTTTCTGGCACAGTCTATAGCGGCATGGTACGAGCACGACTACCAGGTATACTGTAGTGGCAGCTATAAATAAATACAAATAAATAAATAAGCACTTTATTCAACACTCTAACCTTGTAGTAATTATTCTTGCCGTACTCGCGACTATCTCGCCTGCAGTCCATTGCAGAGCACGTCGATCTTGTTTCCGGGGTTCTGTTGTGCAGGTCGTCTAGGCTATGACTGATTTGAAGATGACCACCTCACGGTGGGTTCAAAGCCCGTTGGGAACGGAGGATGGTCTAGAATTAAAAACAATCTCCTCATACTAAGGTTTTTAATTCTAGGCTATGACAGATATCTTCACTACGCAAAATACGCAAAAGTCGTTGCCACCACGCTGACACTGCGTTGCGCCCGGATAGCGCACAAAGCCATAGTTGCGCTTACAGGGGCTGTCTCACCATACATGCTATGGCACATAGTATCAAGGCCAAGAACGGTGACGTAAACCTCTTATATACGCGTTCAATTTCTCAATTTCGAATATATGACGATTTTTACCTGTGCATAAAATGAAAGGTGCGGTATGACAACGTTCAGAGGAATGGATATTTAGCATATTGATTGTTTTTCTATATACAACACGTAGATTGGTCTGTATTTGGTTCTTGAATCTAAATATTCCAGATTCAATTTATGGTTTATTACAAGAACTTTATAATACAATGTTTTCGCTCTTATTTAAAAACATGTTTTGCAAGTCATTGCTATCAGTCGTGAACAGCCATAACAACGAAGATTGGTCAGTCAAGAAGAAGGCATATCAGCCGAAGGAAGGTTTAACTGCTCACCGACTCTGTGGAGAAGTTTGCAGGTGATGTTGCCTGGGCCGCCCAGGGTTTCAAATGCTAGCGGCTTATTATATATATATATATATATATATATATATATATATTATATATATATATATATAT